>JAMKQA010001285.1:0-22252 GCA_024699735.1 Posidonia australis
TGTCACCCTTAATTTCTGCAGGATGTTAGTCAGTTTGGTTGGTCTCTTGATTACTTCAAAATGATTAGAGATGAAATTAACAACCCTTGTGAAATATTAAATCTTACAAGAATTCCCAAACCCTATAAAAGGAGTAGGGCTTTATGCTTGTGACTGTGAGAAAGTGATTAGCATCACTTGTTACAGAAGGTCCCTATCTGTCCATTTTTTTCACTACAAAGACTTAAGCTACCAAAGTTCATATGTATATTAGGTTGTATATTAGGAATCCGGAAGACAATCAAAACGTTGTTTGTTGGAAATTTTGACAGAAGTAAATATGTGGGACTGGACATTTCCATGCAAGTGCCTTTGACTTTAGCTGATATTTGAAATCAGCACCTAATGGAGAGCCTTGGGGACATTATGTTTTGTGGTGTCATCTTGTTGTGGGTGTCGTGGAATCCTAAATATGGTATCAACAGTTGCAATGTAAATGGGGGCTTTCTTGAAGTTTGACGTTGATTAGTGTTAACTTCATTTGTAACTTCATATCACTATTCATTCCATGTAGGATAGTATATGATATTAGTGACTACAGAATCAGGTATATTTTTTATTTGACATCTCAAGTTAACGGAAAACTAAACAGTTCCTCTACTTGTTATTGAACACAGAATTCCCAAATGCATCATGAATTATTTTAGATCTGATACTCCATGTGGACTTGGAGTGTAATTCCACTGCAAGAGGTCCAAAAGGGTACCAAGTCTAGCTTCAAAAGATTAGAACGAGTAAACCATCTTCAAGTCAACAAGTAGATAGAACAACAGAATAATTAAATTAGAGAGACATGCAATCAGAACGCAATTGATCCTTCATGCAGGTCCTAAAGAAAGATGCACAACAAACCTGCTTCGCGAGATTGCAGGCGCGATCAGATTGCAGCAGTGGGAGGAGGTGGAGGTTGCGTCCAGTAGCAGGAGGAGGCTGTGCGAGTGAGAGGAGGAGGACGTCGAAGGAGGAGGCACTGCAGTGGAGGAGGAGGGGCATCACGGAAGAGGTTGCGTCCGGCAGCAGCGGTGGAGGCAGAGGAGGAGCACGGAAGAGGAGGAGGCGGATGAGTATAATTAGGATAAGAAAGAAAGGAAATTAAACGACCCCATGCGTCGGTATTTTAGATCTGATTTAGCGAGGGAAAATAACGAGGACATTTCCTCTCTATGTCCTCGCTAATAAAACGCGAGGACATTGCGAGAAATACTCCTCGCTAAATACTCGGAAAATTATTGCGAGAAATACTCATCGCTAATTCCCTACTATATGTCTTCTCCATATTTTTGCGAGAACATTCCTCACTAAGTCCTCGTTATTTTTCCTCACAAAATGTAGATTTTCTAGTAGTGCAAAAAGGTTATTTATTGTAATTACCAAAATTGAAGGGGACAAGTTGTGACAAAAAAAGTTTAGAATACCTAGTTGAAAAACTCGAATAATTGAGGAATCAAACTATAATTTAACCTTTGAGGGGATCAATTGTACAAAAAAGTTTAAAGTACTAAGTTAAAAAATGTGAATATTTGAAGAGATAAACTATAATTAAAATAATTAATTATAGAGGATAAAATGATCAAATCATGTAAAAATTTAACGTTGTTTACTTAAAAAGTAAGTTTATTGTAATTTACCATAGTTGAAGAGAATAAGTTGTAACGAAAAAAAATTAGAATATCAAGTTAAAAAATGTAAATAATTAAGGAAGGTAAACTGTAATTTATCTTTTTTTTATTAACATTAAAATAAGAATCAAATTCTTTATATATCAACAAAGAACCAAATTCTCACGGAGAGTGGGAATTTAACTTCCAAAGATATGACCATTTCAATTATATTTTTGTAATAAACGTAGAAATATCATTCCAACCTTAACATTTGATTCTATTCCAGGAATATGTTTCTTTCTAAAAAGAAATTAGATCTTACTTTCCCATTGTCAAAAGGTGTTGCTCCTTTTCAGCATAAAATGGCAGGAGGTTTTTTTTTTCCGGGGAAAATGGATGGAGAGATCCAATCCCAATTAAATCTCTTTTCTCTGTTTTCTACCAACTGACAGCAAATAAGAAGATCTCTCTTCGTAAGATAGCATCATTATCTTTGCATAGGTTGGGAAACACTTTCGAATTAAAACCTCAACTTTTCTCTTGAAAACCTCCAAATATTTATTGCCTTGGTTAACACATTGACTTTGGGAGCTTAACCAGATCAGCAATTTCACGGTTAATAGTAGTTATAATTTCATAAATGATGGTAGTCTAAGATCTAGATTCTATAATAATATATGAAACTCCTTAAAAATTTAGAGTTTCAATTGACTAGTTGTCAATGATAAAATTCTAATCAATGAAAATTTATTTAAAAAAAAAAAAAAGCTGGACTAATCCTCAACTTTATTAATCTTGCAATTCATCTTTAGAATATGCAACTCATTTATTTATTTATCAACAGCCCTTTCTCTTTAGGCATTTGGGGTTACTTCTTCTTCCCTGTTAATAACTTTTACTTCACTTTCGTCTTCTTTTTTTTAAATCGATAAATATATATTTTTTCTTCCTGTGGTCCATAAGATTTGAATCTAAAAAGGAAGTGTGAGTTCCACTCTCCTTAACCAACTGCACTATAGTAGTTGGTTACTTCACCTTCTTTTTGCTTGGATCAAATATTCTCATTGAAACAAACATGTAGATTCGATCTTAATTGCCAAACCTAGAACTCCCCATTCTTTCTTTTCTTTGGGTTATTTGGAAAACCCACAACAAAATGATATTTAGAGGTACTACTACTGATAAGCTAGCTATTTTTCATAATTTCATTTCTTTCCCCATCTCTTGGTTACATCACTTAACCGCAGTTGATAAGGGTAAACTCCCAGAAATTCTTTCAACCAGAAAGGCACATTTGCAAAATGATTCACTTATCCAGAAGCGGCCTATGCTCCAGGCTAACAACATGGCAAACAATTCTCCTCATGTTCATCCTTCCTGGAACAGAAGCAGCACATTTGCAAGTTGAGTTCTCCCTGGAAGAGATCTGTGTCTATTCCTCCTCGTATCTCCGATACCATCTTTACTTTCTTTATCAAGCTTTTCAACGGCCCTCGCTCCCGTCGATTGGGAGGCCCATTTTTCCCACCAAGATTGCCACCTTGGGCATTTGGAAGTTGAGTTCTCCCAGGAAGACGTCACAGCTAGTGTTTTCACCTTGGGCAAGACACCTAGGGCCGATGGATTTTCCCGTCCTATTCTCTTCAAGATTGTTGGGATATTGTTGGACCTGATGTTGCCCGTATCTTTTCCGAGCTTGCGACAACCACCACCCTCACTGATACTAGTGACATCAGTAAGACCTCGATAGCTTTGAGCCCCAAAAATGATGTGGTCGGATTTTCTAAGGATTTTAGACTGACTGGCTAGCCTTCTTAACAACACTAATAAATTGTTGACTAGGGCTCTCGCAGCCCACCACTCCCCAATCATTAATGAAGTCGCTGATGACAACCAAAGTATAACAATCTAAAGGTTTTTTTCTGAAGAGGAAGTAAATAAAGAATTAAGAATAATTAGTAATTTAAAAACTTTTATAATTAAGAATAAGATGAAAAAAATTAAGAACACGAGAAAATTATAGTGATTTGATCTCTCCAACTTAATTCATTTCGTGAGAATCACTCAAGAATTTTCTATTCCGATCTTGATTCTAAACCAAGATCATGTCTTTACACTTTTTGAAAAATAACTCACCAAAATTCTACAAAGACTGCGGCCATCTCTTCTCATGACCAAAGAAGTTTGTACACTTGATAAAAAAAAATAGATTACAACTCTAAACTCTTTTTATCTCTCCTAAACACATAATTAAGTAAGTAGATTTTAATAGATTGAAAATGAATAATTTGCTAAGACTTAATTGAAGTGTGGGAAACTATTGGAAATCTCTCTCAAAGAATAGCAATGAATACTATTGAATCTTATTTTAAATAAACGTCAATGGAGGAAGGGGAGAGGAGAGATTTATATATCAAAGAGTAGTATTGAATATTAGTCTAATAGTCATAAATAACCATTCAGTAGACCAGAATACATTGATGACTCACCATTGTTCAAAACAATCGATCAATTCGGTATGTTGAAATAAATTCGATACATCGAATTGATTCTCGGTTTTGAACCACTGTAAATCTAGATTTCAATATATCAAAATAAATTCGATATGCCGAAATGTCCTCTAAAGTCTTATTAAGAAGTGTAATCAATGAACGATTGGGTTTGAGACTTTAAATATTTTCCTAAGATACTACGAGGTATTTGGGAGATTATTACAATCTCCTAAAATACAAGAAATTACATTTTACTTAAAGTTTGATTACATTAGAAACTTGATCTCCTATATACGAATGATTCAACTTAAGTTTAATTGAATTGCCATGTAAACTCCTTCTAGTCTATTTTATCTTCTTCTTTTTTCAAAGTCTATAAAAACTTTTCCTTGATCTATTAAGAAGGAATAACACACAAAGATGTGTTATTGTTATCAAAATCAAGATAAAGTTAATTTAGTCAACAATCTCCTTTTTTATGACAACAAAACTACAAATGTTTCAAAGCTATGAAAATGATTTTCCCTTGGAACATGCATTAAATATATTAATAAAAACATCAATACTCCCCATAATTATATGAGTACAATAAAAGAGTATTAATAAGATATAATTGAAGTTAAACACAAATATGCTCAAGAATGACTCAACCACCTACTTAACTAAAATTAACATGATAAGCTAAAAAAAAATAGCTTTGGAATATCTATCCTTGTCCCTCTCCCTCTCCCTCTTTTTGTCATAAACAAAAAAATAAAGAGTGTAGATTCAAAAATCAAAGTAATATAAGCAAGAAAATTATCAAAAAAATAAAAGATATTTAATAAGCATGAAAATCATCAAAATCAAATTTCATAAGGTACTCATTGAATCATATAACATACCATAGAAATATATTCAATAAGCTTTCCCTTCCATCAAGTATGAATAAAAAGAATAATTCAATAAAAATTAATATATATCATGCATAGTAAAAAGAGGTATGACTGTAAGCATAGACAAAAACACAAACTACAAGTATCATTATTAATATCATCAAGAGTAAAAATTGATAGTCTTGTTAAACTCTCATCTCTTTTTGACATGAGCAAGATAATGCAAGGAATCCAAATTTAGCAAAAATAATAATCTAAAGCATTCTTAATATGATATACCAAAAGTGGGAAATTTTAAGAAAATAATCAATAAAGTAACATGATCCATGAAATAGCATGATAAGGTATGATAATCAAGTTCAATCATTTAAACATGTAAGGATTCTTTATATTGTCCATTCATGTATATATTTAAAGATTATAAAGATTTAAAAAATTTGATCAAGATATAAGAAAATCAATATGAGCACAAGCCATGGATGTAAAGATATAAAGAATTTAACTTCAAGTTTAAAATCAGTAAAAGAAACTTAACATCCTTAACTTAGCTAAGACACAAAGACTTTAACTACAAGTAATTCAGTAGACCGACAAAATTCGATAAATTGAATTCTATAGAAGAACATAAGCATATTAATTCAAGAAAATTTGAGTTAAAATTAGAAAAATTAATCATGTAAAATTATGATAAATAAATTAAATGATATCCAACTATATAACTTCATCAAACATGAAAAATCTTTATTAAAAATGAGAGAGATTGAATTAACAATGAAAGAGCTTATAGACAATTAAGTTCAACCTAAAAGCAATTTAAGCAATCTTTCAATTGAAGGAGTAATGGAAGTACCAACATTGTCAATGACTCATACTCCCATATTCCTTCTCCTCCCTAGGTGCCCTCGAATACTTATATCATTTGAAACAAGTAAAGATTTTGGTATCCACTTTATCTTAGATCTAATTATGTTAGTCTTAGAACTCCAACCACTTTTGACATTTAGGATCCATAATCCATTTTCTACTTTTTTAACGACAAATTTATATTTTTCATTATTTTTAGCTCTAGCAAAACTATTTTCATTTGAATTAATCTTTTTATACATATTTTTACTACTATACTTCCTTACATCAATAGTTTTCTTTTTAATTGTAAACTTACGAACATTCTTAAGTAAACTTTCACTCTTGAGTTTTAATGATGCTATGTCATTTTCTAAAACATCAATTTTACATTTCATGATATTCAATTTATTTTTCAAAACATTATTTTCTATTTTAAATGTTTTATTTTTACTTTTCAATTCATCATTTTTATTTGAAATCTTTTCTTTTTCAAGAGATACATCAACAAAACTTTTATTTAAACTTTTGCAGTTAACATTAAATGATTTATATTTCAAGTAAAGATCATTAAATGCATCAAGTAATTCATCTATAGAAAAATCATCAACATTATTTAAACATGATAACTCACTAGATTTTGCTATGAAGTGAGTGTAAGCTACTTCCCTATCGGATGAGGTTTCTTCATCGGTGAAGAAGTCACGATCATTTCATGTAGTTTAAATAGCCATTTTTTTCTTGATTTCTTCCTTATCTCTTTTAACTTGACTTATTCAATCATCAGTAACTTCTAAAGCATATCATGCTTCATGAGATGTGCCATAATTAGAAATACGATTAAATTGTTCTTCATTTATAGCACAAAACAAAATATTTAAATCCTTAGAATCTAATATAGTTAATTTCTTCTCATTTTCATTGTACTCGTTATAATTCTTTTTATTAAAAGTGTATCTATTTATAATTATATTCCATAAATCAAAATTGACGGATTTAAGATATACTATCATTCTACATTTCTAATAATTATAATTGTTGCCATCAATGAATGGTGGTCTATTTATATTGTTTGAAGATAATTAACCATTAATCTAAAAGATGATTAAATCTATACCTAGATAAATAAGACTTTGATACCAATTGTAAAGATCTTAGACTTCTCTAGAAGGACAGTGAATAAAAAATTAAGGAAAATTAGTAATTTAAAATTTTATTTAACAAACGCAAGCAAAAAATAATTGAAATGAAAGTTAAAAATTAAACTATAAGCATACAAAAATGGAGATAAGAAAAATTGAGAACAAGAGAAACTTATAGTAGTTCAGCCACCCTAGCTAAGTCCACTCCTAGAGAACCTCTCAGGAATTCTTATTCCAATCTTGATTCTAGACTAAGATCTCATTTCTATATTTCTTAACGAAAATCTCGCCAAGATTTCACAAAAACTACAACCTTCCTTTATTAAGACCGAAGAAGCCGATATACTTGATGAAAAGAATGATTACAACTTTAAATACTTTTTTTTTCTCCCAAACACACAATTGAGTATGTAGATTTTGGTAAATTAGAAATTAATAACTTACTATAGCTTGAATAAGGTGTGAGAAACTCTTAGACCAAAAAGTAGTATTGAATGTTAGTCTAATGGCCATAAAAAGAAGTCTAACGACTAATCATAATGTTAATCTAATGACTTCCAATTGTTTACAATAATTAGTCAATTCAATATACCAAAATAAATTTAGTATGTTGAATTAGTTCTTAGTTTTGAATCGTTGTAAACCTAAATTTCAATATACCAAAATAAAATTCGATACACCAAAATCTCCTTTGAAATCCTATTAAAAAGTGTAATCAATAAATGATTAAATTTGAAACTTTAACTATTTTCTTAAAGTATTATGAAAATATTTGAGAAATTATTATAAATTCCTAGAATACAACAAATTATATTTACATAAAACTTGATTGTATTAAAAACTTAATCACCTATATATAAATGATTCGACTTAAGTTGATTTAAATTTTCACGATCTATAAAAACTCTTCAACTCTTCTTTGAGTTATCAAGAATGATTAGCAGAAAAACATATTTTGTTATTATTAAAATTTAAATAAAACTAATTAACCAACACGAAGTACTTTTATCAAGGGTCAAACCAGCACTCAATACTTTGCAATCGCCCATGAGATTATCCACTACCTCCATCACGCTAAGAAACCGGGCAATATTATTAAACTCGATTTCAAAAAAACCCTTTGATAATGTCTAGTAGTGCTTTCTTCTTGAACTCCTAGAAGTGATCGGCTTTAATTCAAAATGGATAAATTGGATCAAGAATTGCATCCCCTCGACTACGTTCCATCTTTGATTGATTTTAACCTATTTGGGTTTGATTCACATTCTTGGTCTATGTTTCTTATTTCCATTTTTTGGACAACTTCGACGAAGAGAATTTAATCTTTTGATGATTCTATCTCCCTTGCATTGTGACGGGCAGGATAGAGGAGATGATTCGATGGCTTCTATCAACCAAGGAAAATGAAGCACGCTAGAAAGGCGGTCATGACCCTTACCCCCTTCCGAGACGTCAACATTGTGACTGATAGAGCAGGGTTACCGACGCTCTCCCCGGGCCCAACTGCAGTTACCGTTGCTGAGACCCCTGCGTAAGACTGAACATAGACCTCTGCGTAAGGCGGAACATATTCAGCAATTCAAAATCATTTAAACAACAGAACTAGTTCAATTTTGCTGAACCATAGCATCAAAACTCAGGCCTCACATGTATAAATCATGATACATCATAAGGCTGCACTTGTAACCCTGCTAATACCCAAGCCTAAAGATACAATCATACAAGTAGCTCCACATTAAAAAAAAACAATCATGTTTGTAACACCAGAAAAAAAATAACACAATATAATCCAGATTATACTGCATATCCCATATCCCTAACCAGACGTCGCCAATCCACCCTCCATCTTATCACAGCAGTTCCAGTAATACTGGAACCCTAACAAAATTCCAATAACAGAACAATGAAACACAGTAAAGTGACAACCATGGCAATCATCAATAAGGAATGTATACGAAAATTTTCAGTGCTCTAACTAGATTTGGTTTAACCAAGTAGTATAAAATAAACCATGTCACCAAATATGATCAGCGTCCCAAGTTATAAAACCATCTCAATTAATATTGCTGATGAAATTAATAGAGGCAGTTGGAAGTATACATAAATATCACGTTAACATCTTCACTTCAAACATTACCCAGACGTTTCAGTCACTTCAAATGCAACAGGTACTTTGAATATACCCAGAGGCTTTACTGCAAATACGCCCTCGTATGAACTTGGTAGTTGAAAAAGATTTGCTAGCAGTTGATCTGGGAAACTTCCATCCAACAAAGAATAAAATGGTGGGTTAGTGGAAAGATTGAACCACATGGTCATAGTTATACAGAAAAGCACTTGAATAAAACATGATCTCCAAGGATATCCTAATTCCTAGATATATAAAATTTGCATCCAGCTAGCAAGCAGCAAGTCATCTGGAACATAGCAACTTTGAAAATCGCAATACAAGTATAAGAGAGCTGAGGAAATGAAACATAATATCAGATTTAGAGACACATCATTTAATATAAAGTAACAATTTATTAACAAAATAATGTGATCATGAGGATGGAGAACAGACACAAAAGTTATTATATAAAACAAGCCACCTATGAGACACATAATGAACCAAGTTGATTTGAAAATCACCTACATATAACCAACTGCTAGAGAGTTGTGATTTCGTAATCTCCAACAAAGTTTTGAATACCAATGTCAACAATTAATTCTAATTTCAAAAAAAAAATCCTACAAATATATTGGATAAGAATGTCCTTTGCAAAAAGGAAAACTTGAAGCATCCTGAAGTGCTGGAATATTGGTGGGGCAACAGGACAAACAACATAAATAGCATCTTTTTCTCTCAAGGCCCATCAGGTGTTTGTGTTCCTAAAATATCTAGATTTCAGCTGAGACAATTGGAAATTATTGCATCTCTAAGCTGAAGCAAAAGCATCCCATGTTCTAAATCGGGAATGTCAAACACACTTATCAACTTATGCCTGTTGTCTAGTACCATAATTTAGCACATATCATAAGCATATCATCAGCACTTCTAATATAGCTAAACAAGTAAGACAGATTCATGCTGGGAACAGCTGAGCCAGATAAATTTCACTGAACAATCATCTATAGAGATCAGCTGTCATCTGCATCAGTCATAATTCAATAAAAACAGCACACTTTCAATTCTGTTAACTAAATACCCAAGTCTAAAGATACAAAGAGAGAACATAACCAATACGTAACACAGCCATTGTGATGGTAAATCCCTAAATCTTTGTTCCATAACCATAAATCACTATTCATCCTCCACTTACCATAGCAATTCAAGTAATCCCAGAGATTGTAATTTACTGCTGTTTTTTTAAATCATAACTAGAAGCTATCTAAAGAATAGAGTAACTTCAATAAAACATACAGTAAAAGTGAGAGAAACTTAATAATCATGAATAAGGAAATAATGCTAGAATTTTCAGTGATTCAACTATATTGAACTAAGCCAACTCGGTAAAGAAAAAGCCCATGTCATCAAAAGATTCCAAATTACAGGAATCAACATTCCAATTTAAAAATCAATAAATCATCTGAATCAGTGTTGCAGTTCAGAGTAATCAACACAATTGTGTCATTACAATAAACAAAAATATCAGGTTAACATCTTCACAAACCCACAACAAATTTCCAGTTCACTGAACACTCCTGTATGGAATTGAGGGCTACTCTTTGTAAATTGTAATAAAACAGAACACTGCACACTTTCAAGCATGCTGCTAATAAACCTAGATATGCAAGTCGAAATAATACAGACATTGTGATAGTGTCAGAGAAAGAACATAAGTTGAAGATAACAACCATAGTCAAAATATAAAATTCCTAACCATAACTCACCAGTCATTCTCCATTTTGTCCCAACAGTTAATACGAAAAAATAGAGCAATTCCATAAAACATGGCAACACGCAGTTACACAACAAAGCGAGAGAAACTTGGTAATCATCAATAAGGAAATATGTAGTTAAATTTCCAAAGCTCCAACTACATTTGATCAAACCAACTAGGTCAAACAACCCATGTCGGAAGATCCTGATCAACATTCTAAGTTTTCACAACTATCATATTGCAGCTGAAAATCATGAAGACGATTGTTTCTCCGCAAAAAACAGAGAGCATGCATAAAACATCAAGTTAACATCTTTATCAACTGGAGATTAAGCAATTCCATTCCAGAGATACCAGATGGCTCACCGTCACCGGAAGCATCAGCCTCCCGCTTCGCGCGCTTAATCTTCCTCAACTGAACCTGCGAGTCAATGAACATCTGCATCTTCTGAAACTCCAAGTCCTTGTTGAACTCCAACCTCTGCTTCTCCATCTCAATCATCTGCCTCTGCTTAGCCATCTCCACCCTCTCATAAATCTCCCCGAACTTCAAAATCGCACGAGCCAACTCATTCACCCCATCTCCCTCCTCGCTACCCCCACCTTTAAAACTCCCATTGACATCCACAACCCTCCTCACCCGTCTCTTTGCCGACCGATCGATAATCGACCGCGACGACTCCGAATCAGCCTCATCCTCCCTCGCCGCCGCCGCCGCCGCCAGCCGCAGCCGCAGAATAATTCCCCCACCTCAACGAAGAGCCCCCCATCAGCGCCCCGGGGCGCTTCTTGCTCGGCACCGAAACAGCAAGAGGCAGCGGCGGAGAAGCCGCGGTCCCCTTTGTCCTTTTGACGGAAAGCAGCGCAGGGGCAGGGGCAGGGGCAGGGGCAGGGGCAGGGGCAGGGGAAAGGGCAGAGGCAGATCCCGAGCTCCCAATCAGGGTCTCGAGGCGATCGAAGAACGGCCACTGGCTCCCGCCGCCAGACCCAGCGATCCTCGCCTTCTCGGACTTGTACTTCTTCTTGATAGTGTCGATCCGGTTCTTGCACTGGACGTCGGTGCGGGAGGGCCGCGTCACGGCTGTGCGGCGTGCGTTGACGGCGTCTGCCACCTCCTTCCAGTGCTTCTGGCGTAGGTTTCCGCGCTTCAGCTCCAGATACCTCTCCCCCCATGCGTCGACCAGGGTCGAGGTCGCCCCCTCGCTCCAGCAGTCCTCCCTGTAGGGCATGGCCGGGTTTGGCGGCGTCGGCCTCCCCCCACCACCACCACCGCCATCGGTGGTGTTGGCCTCCACCGATCTAGATCTGACCATCGCCTCTTATTTTTCTTCCTGTCCTTGTGGTGTTGTTTCTTTTCTATGGTTAATTTTTTTCTCTAGGGCGGCGAGTAGGGGTGAAAGGATCGCCGGGGTGGAGGAGGACGCGTGAGGAGTAGTGATGGCGTCAGCAGAAGGAGAGGTGGGTGTGATCGGGGACGGGGAATTCATCGCCGCCGTTGGTTTGTTTTCGAGGGATGGGGAAGTGGGGGAGTTGACGGAAGACCGGGAAATAATGGATCAAACGGAAACTATAGAAACTACTACGGGGAAGGACGAGGACAGAGGGGATGGCGAAAGGAAGTGACGTAATTGTCCTCGGACGAAAGGAGGTGCCGAAGGTGGTGGAGGAAGGTGTAAATAGAGGTGGGATGTAGGGGTAGCTTGGGAAGTGGGCGGTGGGAAAATCGAGGGGCAGGTGGGTGGGGGTTTGGGTTGCCGCGTTCCTGTCGGCCAAAACAGGCATGGAAGGCGGTGAGGACCGAAACGGATTGGCATGTGACCAGCACGTGATCGCCGGGACCAAACATCACGCCTGATCTGACCTGACATGACCTGACCACCACCAACTGCGGGCTGCGGCTGCGACGGCTCCCTCTTTTCTCTTCTTTACTTTTTCTCTTCGGCAAAAGTGAACAGCTCCCCGAATTTGCTCACACCAAAAACTTTTTGTTGTTTTGGAAAAGTCCTAATCACTCAAGGACACTTTCATTAAAAAAAAACACTCAAGAACATGCGTTATCCAAAAAAGGCTCAAGGACCATGCACGTTTAGGATTATTATTTATAAAAATAATAGATTTATGAATAAAATTATTACATTACTTAGTGACAAAAAATAATGTGAATAGTGATGGGTTCCAAGCATGTTATTTTTAGTTACATAAATGTTGACTATGATAAAAAATTATTTTCTCAATATTCATTGTTAATTCTAACTAACATTGTTTATCATAGATATTAAATTTTTATAAAAGGAATTGATAGAAAAATTTTGAATATTTTTTTTTACAATTTTCTATTTATTTGAATTTTAAATATGAAATAATGATGAGGATATTAAATTTAAATAAATAAAATATTAACCAAACAATAATTGTTTAAATAGATTCACTTCTATGGATTTTAAAGTAAAGTGTAATTTACAGCCATGAACTATACCTAGATTTAAATTCACTACTTTAAAGTTTAACGTGAAATTTACAACATAATTCTACTCAAAATTGACATTGGCGAGATAAGACTAGTTTTTTTTTACAAGAAAGGATCATAAGCTTTTTTACATTCTAATATTACTCTTCTTGTTTCATTATACCTTAATTATGTCTTATTTTACCTTATTCATATCTTATTTCGCCTTATTTACGTCTTATTTCTCCTCAATCTTGTCTTATTACATCTTATTCATATCTCATTTTACCTCAATTATGTCTCATTTTACCTTATCCATGTCAGATTTCACTTCAATCATATTTCATTTCATCTCAATTATGTCTCATCTCACCTTATTCATATCTCATTTCACCTCAATGATGTCTCATTTCACTATATTTATGTCTCATTTCACCTCAACTATATCTCATTTTACCTTAATCATGTCTCATTTCATCTCAATTATGTCTCATTTCACTTAAGCATATCTCATTAGACATTATAATCAGATTTACAATATTATTAATGTCTTATTTCTAATATTAATTTTAACTAATTATTTATCTACAAAGTTATTAATAAGTCTACTGAATGTTGAATCTTGTTTCTTTCTTCTTAATTATATCTCATTTCACATAAATAATGTCTCATTTCACCTTAATTATGTCTCATTTTATCTCAATCATGTATTATTTCACCTTATTTATGTCTCATTTCACATCAATTATATCTCATTTTATATCAATCATGTCTCATTTCACCTCAATCATGTCTCATTATTATTAAGTTTGTAATATTATTTATGTCTCAAAAAGTGTGATACTTAAATATTAGAGAATTATGTCTCACAAAGTGTGATACAAAACTTATCATGTCTCACTACACAAAATTATGTTTCACAATGTAATGCAAATATTATTATAGTTCACAAAGTATTCCTATATTATCAACTAACAAGCATATTCTTGTATTTCTTTGCATGATGACTCGAGAGGAAAGAGATATCTAGAGGTGGGTATCTAAACTACCCAAACCAGTTAATCGAACGAATTTTAGTGGTTCAGTGATTCAGTTTAGTTTAAAATATCTTCAAACCTAACTATATAGTTTAGTTTGTGGTTTTAGGATAGTTTAACTGAATCGAATCTAATATATGCTATATATGTTAATAAGTATATTAAATATTTTAAAGAATATAAACCTAAGTTAGGTTACCTAACTGCATAAGTGTGACGCCCGTCATTTTCCACAATAATTTAAAACAATTAAATTACGGGAAAATTAAAGCCAAACAGTAAATATCTAACTACCAAGAATCTGTGTGTGCGGCTAGGAGACTCCAGACTATATGCACTACACTAACCCTCTGCATACTTGCACTTGCAAACCAAAAACATGAGAAAAAATGTATGAGTGACAAAAGTCACCCAATACGTGCCCCAAGGAAAACCATGGAAAACAAAACTATAATTAATTTTCCAATTAAATTCATTTCGCAAACCATTTTCTCAAAACCTCACAAACCAAGTCCACACCGGCCCAAAACCACAACCAGGACTCTATTAGCCTAAAGCCATAAGTAAAGGCCTTCAATAACTAAAACCACACACAGTGAGTCGGGAAGCTCGGCTCTAGGCAACCTAACTCTAACCACACGTAGTCCGTCGAGGAGCGACCACGATGTTTTGCACTGCCACGGTAAACCACCCTGTGTAGGAGGGATCACCGTCCCGTGATTCTCCCTACTTAGAGAACCCTCACAAAGCCAATCCTTCCTTGGGAAGGCTATCCTGTTTCTCAGGACGCTACCAGGTATGGGGCACGTGTCCCACGCACACTGGCCACCGCACGGTCTGCCTCCTCACGGCGTCCTCTACACACGGTTCTCAGGAGGGAGTGTCGTACCTCCGCACCCGACGACACCCGAGTCTCAGTGCTCACAACGACAGTAGGAGTATCATACCTCCCCGTCATGCCACAAGACACCTCAACCCGTGGACCACAACCCTAGCCTTGAGACAACAGTCAATGAGTCTCATATCTCTAAGACCCAACGCCCCTCAGCCTTAGGTATCTCAGCCCCCGACCTCAACCAGTGAGTCGCGCCCGACCACACGAGAATGTCGTCACATTCCCTGGTCCCGCATTGTCTCGGCCCGCACACAAAAAACCAGGAAAACATTTTTCAAAACAGGCCAACTATTTCCTTGAAATCTATTTTCCATAACAATTTTTATATCTTTGAAAATTCTTCCAAAACCTTGGCAAAACGGCGCATCAGAAGTCCCAGGGAACCACTACTGACAGCCCACTATCCCTCTCAATGGGACAAATCAAACCAATCCGGAAAACCTTTGAAAAATTAGATTTTTACAAAAACATTTGGGCCCAGATTCGGCATGCCGAAAACAGGTTCAGTATGCCGAAATCCACTGATTCGACATGCCGTTATGGCTCTGATATGCCGAAATCCACTGGATCGGTCGACCAAGGTGATTCGACAGGCCGAATCGATCGAAGGACCAATATTGACAGAAAAACGATATATCAAACGAAATCGGTATACCGGAATGCACTGATTTGGTACGTCGTTTTCACTTCGGTATGCCGAATTCTGTGATCTCAGAAAATGGCCCAAAACCCTACCGTCTGAAATCGCCCCAACTAGGACCTCTGATCGGACCTCTTAAACAAACACCAAAAATCTTACATAAAACATAAGATGTAGACCCTCGAGTATACTCCAAATCCTTATAAATAATACTAAAATCCATTCACCATGCATCAAGATATAAAATCACAAAAGTAGAAGGGTCAAACGATCCAAAACACACCAACCGCCAAAAATATCCATAAATCCATTATAAATTCTCATAAAATCATAATAAATTCTAGGAATGTAAATTTACGTAGATTTCATGCAACCCTATCGATTTCTACCATTTTCATACTCTTTATTACAAGGAGTGGAGATGCGTACCTGAGGATGTGCTCCGGCGATCTCCGACCGACCTCGGCGAACTCTGACGCAATCACGGCCACGGGAGCGCTCCACTTGAGCTCCACGCACAGCTGTAAGCCGCCACACACCGCCGTCGGCCCTCGAGCACACCAAACAGAGAGCAGGTCACAAGGAGGAGAGAAACAGGGGAGGGAGAGAGAGAGAAAGAAAGAGAGAAAAGAGAGAGACAGGGGACGGAGGTGGTGGGTGGAGGGAGAGAAATGAGTGGAAGAAGAAGAGGAAGGAAGTGTGCTCAGGACGGACAGAAGTGCGCGGGAAAGAATGGAGGCTTGGGTCGTGCATGGGGGAAGCCTCCGGCTTAAAAAGCCTTGCAGAAGAAGTAGGTGGCCGTGTGCAAGCAACCAGTCAGCCACACGCACACCAGCACTCCCTCAACTACCAGCCTCGCCAGCCACCGCAATCACCCAACCACCCACCACAGCAACCGGCCCATGAATGCAGGCCCTACAAGGACCCCACACTTGGGCCCCACACGGACCCACACTCAGGCCCCACACACACAGTGTCACAATGCATAGTGCCAACCAAGCACAGGGACTCGCAAATAGAAGCCGGCCCAAGAGGCCCAAGCCCAAAAGCCCAAAACCACACAACAGCCTCGGAACAGTAACACCTGTCCAGAAATAAAATTCATAAAATGTAAATAATTACAAAATGAATTTTACGGGTGTTACATCCTAACTCCCTTAAAAGAAGATTTCACCCTCGAAATCACTAGGCGAAAAGTTACGAGTACTGGGCTAGGATGGCTTCTTCACGTTCCTACGTGGCCTCCCCGACTCCATAATGCCGCCACCGCACCAAAACCAGCGGAATCACCTTATTCCGTAGCACCTACTCCTTGTGGTCAACAATCTTGATGGCATCCTCCACAAAGAACAAATCTTCCTAGAACCCTTCTGGCTGAACTGGGATCACATGAGAACGTCAACTAGGCACTTCCTCAACATGGAGACATGGAACACGTCATGCACGGACGACATCTCTAGTGGTAGATCCAATTGATAGGCAATCTCACAGATCCTCTAGGTGATTTGGTACGGGCCAATATAGCGAGGACTCAGCTTGCCACGCTTCCCGAACCTCATGACACCCTTGGTCGGCGACACCTTTAGAAACACATAGTCTCCCACCAGAAACTCCTGCGGTCTCCGCCTCCTGTCGGCATAGCTCTTCTGTCGACTCTGTGCAGCCACCAGATTCACCTTGTCCGCATACAGCTGCACAAGCTTAGGACCAATTAACTGACACTCACCCACCTCGCTCTAGCAAACCAGCGATCTGCATGGCCTACCGTACAAAGCTTCGTACAGCGCCATCCCGATGCTCAAGTGATAACTATTATTGTAGGTGAACTCAATCAATGGCAAATGGTCCTCCCAGCTCCCTTGAAAGTCTAAGCACATGCCATGAGCATATCCTCTAGCGTTTGGATAGTCCTCTCTGTCTGACCTTCTGACTGAGGATGAAATGCTGTGCTATAGTTGAGCATAGTGCCAAACGCCTTCTGCAAAGTTCTCTAGAACCTTGAGGTGAACCTCGTGTCTTTGTCCGACACGATAGACACTGGAACACCATGTAGCCTAACTACCTCGGAGACATACAACTCCGCCAGGCGGTGCATCAGAAGCTTCATTCGAATGGCTAGGAGGTGAGCAGACATGGTTAGCCAATCCACGATCACCCACATGGTATCGTTCTTCCTCTGAGTCCGTAGCAAACCAGTTACGAAGTCCATCGAGATGTGCTCCCACTTCCACACAAGAATATCCAACGACTGCAAGGTCCCTTTAGGTCTCTGGTGCTCTGCCTTGACCAACTTGTAGGTAGTACACCTCGCCACATGGTCAGCAACATCTCTCTTCATGCCAGGCCTCCAAAAATTCCGCTTCAGGTCTCGGTACATCTTCGTACTCCCAGAGTGAATGGTGTACCTAGATCGATGCGCTTCATCCAGCAACCTCTGCCTGGCCTCCTCATGCTGGGGCATATACAGACGCATATCATATCTCAGCTCTCCATATACCCCAACAGAGAAACGAGGCTCTCCACCAGCCTCCAGCTTCTCCAACACAGCCTGAACGAAGGGATCCAACTGCTGACAGGCGACAATAAACTCTAATAGCTTGGGGCAGACAGACAGGTTGGCCACCCAGGTACCAACCGTTCCCCAAGCTTGTTGCTTTGACCTGTAGCTCACTAGATCCTCCAACATGGTCCACTCCTTGACCATCAAGCTCGCCATCACGTGCGTACGCCGACTAAGGGCATCGGTGACCACATTGGCCTTGCCTGGATGGTAGGACAGGCTGGAATCATAGTCCTTCAAATATTCCATCCAACGACGCTGTCTCAGGTTGAGGTCCCTTTGCGTGAAGTATACTTCAAGCTCTGATGATCGGTGGAGACCTCAAACTGCTCCCCATAGAGATAGTGTCGCCAGAGCTTGAGAGCGAACACTACGACAGCCATTTCCAAATCGTGGGTTGGGAAGCTCTTCTCATGATCCTTCAGTTGGCATGAAGCATATGCGATAATATTACCATACTACATCAGAACACACCCTAACCCAACGCCATTGGCATCACTATACATAGTGAAGCCACCACTTCCAGAAGGCAAAGTCAACACAGGGGTAGAAACCAGATGAGACTTCAGCTCTTGGAAACTCGCCTCACAATTCCGGTCCCAGCAAAAAGGAACTCCCTTCCCAGTCAACTCTGTCAAAGGCGTGGCTATGGAGGAGAAATCCCTCATAAATTTCCTATAATAGCCCGCCAGACTCAAGAAACTCTTGATCTCCGACACAGTCCTGGGCCGCTCCCAACTGCTCATCGCCTCGACCTTGGCAGGATCCACTCTGATACCTTCTCCAAAAATCAAATGGCCAAGAAACATGACTTCACTCAGCCAGAACTCACACTTGGATAATTTGGCGTACAGCTGATGACGCCTCAGAGTATCCAAAACCGCCCTCAAGTGCAAGGCGTGAGTCTCAACATCAGGAAAATAGACTAGCACGTCATCAACAAAAACCACAATGAATTGGTCCAGAAAAGGACTGAAAATCCTGTTCATCAGATCCATAAACGCAGCCGGTGCATTGGTCAAGCCGAAAGGCATGACCGTGAGCTCGTAATGCCCGTACTACGTTCGGAAAGCAGTCTTCTGAATGTCTGAGTCTCGTATCCTCAACTGGTGATATCCTAGCCTCAAGTCAATCTTTGAGAACACCGATGCAGACTGTAATTGGTCGAACAGGTCATCAATGTGGGGCAGGGGATACTTGTTCTTCACTGTGATCTAGTTTAGCATCCGATAGTCTATACACAGTCGGAGTGAACTATCCTTCTTGCGGACGAACAAGACAGGCGCTCCCCACGGAGATACACTCGGCCTGATAAACCCCTTGTCCAGCAACTCCTGCAACTGAGTCTTGAGCTCTCGCAATTCCGCTGGCACCATGTGATAAGAAGGCTTCGACACAGCACCAGAATCGGGGATCAAATCGATCGAGAACTCGA
Organism: Posidonia australis; assembly: GCA_024699735.1. NCBI lineage: Eukaryota > Viridiplantae > Streptophyta > Magnoliopsida > Alismatales > Posidoniaceae > Posidonia > Posidonia australis. Next base: position 19,869 of record JAMKQA010001285.1, read on the forward strand.
CTTCCTTGTGAGGTGGCATACCAGGCAAATCGTCAGGGAAAACGTCAAGATATTCACACACCATAGAGATGTTGTGAACACCCAACTCAGGAGAAGTGGAGGTAACTATACTAGCTAGATACCCCATGCAACCCTAGACCAAAGACTTATAAGCCTTCATAGCTGAAATGACAAGCTTAGGCTCACCCTGACACTCACCTTGCACAAAGAAAGACCCATCCTCAGGAGACCCAAAATAAACTCTCCTCCGAGCACAATCAATCAAAGCGAACTGCTACGCCAACCAATCCATGCCGAGTATCACATTTTACTCCTGCATGTCTATCACGATCAGGCTGGCGTCGAACTCTTTGCCATTCAACGTCAAGTTGACAGACCATAGATACCTCCATGCCAAACTGTGCTCCCCCAGCGGCGTCACCACGCTGAGATGAAAGGCCAGTCTAGCTGGTCTCTCTTCCAACTCCGCTACGAAAGACTCAGAGATAAAGAAGAAAGAACTCCCTGAGTCAAACAACACTTTGGCCATCCAACCAACTACAATAATCAGGCAGATGTCCAAACAAAACAACACCACACATCCATACAATCAGGCAGATGTCTAGATTACAAAGGGATTACAACATATCTTAGAGGGTTACAGAATCAACTATTCATCCTTACCCTCAACCACATCTCCCGAAGACCTAGCGCTTGGAGCTACAATGGTGAACACCCGTCCACTAGTCGGCTGTTGTGGCGCGCTTCCTGCCTTCTTAGGCGGTTCCGGACAAGATCTCTGAACGTGTCCCGCCTTCCCACAATTATAGCAAACCACCGGAGAGGGAGTTCGCCTAGGATGAGGACAATATGCAGCGATGTGGCCCCCAGACAACGATTGAAGTACTGGTTCCCACCGGGAGCACTGGACCCTATCTAATTGAGGCTAGATCCGCTACCACCAGCAAAACTCCGCCGACCTGCAGAGGAAACACTGGATCTCGCCTTCTGCTTCTTCTCAAGACTACTCGAACTATAGCACTTGGAGGACTGGAGAAAAAGAACCGGGAGGTAAAAGAAGACTTACCCTTCTCCTTGGGACGACTCTCCAGAAACTTCTGATGCTTCGCCTCGCAGTGGTAAGCCATCCCAACCATGTCCTCCACAGTCTCGCACCTACAGCCCATCACCTTCACCCGCAGTCCTGGATTCAAGCCATCCAGAGACCTCTACACCCACTCCTCTTCAGACTCATAAGCAGGAGCAAAGCGCTCCAGTTGGGCGAACTCAGTCTCATACTTGAGCACTGACATCGTGCCCTGCTCCAGACTCTGGAAATCTCGACGAAGCTGCTCCTTCACATGAGCAGGAAACTTTACCGGTCATAGAAGGCCACCTTGAAATCCTTCCACTGGATGCTAATAGTGACTAAGTCTGGGAACTTTACCGGTCTCACAGACTTCCACTACCTATCTCTTGTACCATTCAACAGGTAGGTCGTTAGCCGCACCCAATGCTCCTTTAGGCACGTTGTAACCATGTCGGCGACAGCCTCGGGACTTGGCACAAAAGGCCAAATGTGCGAGGATCGGCAAAGTCACGACAAATCAATAAAAATAATGATAAAAAAGCAGGAGTCGCCACCTAGTCTATTAAAAAACGGAAGACGACGAAAACCGCTTAAAACACTCAAATCATGCAAATAAGCCAATGGAAAAGAAGGTCTCAAACCAGAAATGGGCAAGGATCCTTGTTACGCACGAGGAAGGTATTAGGCACCCTCGTACGCCCGAAAATCGATCTTTCAATGGGTTTCTCGTTTACTTATATGAAATGTCGATTTTTCAGCCTTTTCTGTACGCTCGAGGGCGATATGCAATGCCATACTAAGTAAGTGGTGTCTTATGCTAAACATGGGTGTATGGGTTGTAGGGTGTGTCCTAATGCTCAGAAATCTCACCTGTGTAATGGGTCAAGCCCTGGTGCAAGGATATTGCACGGATATGATCAAAAGATCTAACAACATCGAGTGATTTTCATCCTTGCTTTACTATATGCAAAATATGGTAAACCACGCATGGAATAGGCTAAAAACAGAATAGGGTCTTCCTGGTACATCCAGGAAGACAACCAGAGAAAACCAAATGCAAATCAAAACGGAAAACATGCTAAATGCCAATGCCAAAAGCTGTTGTGTGTAACAGAAAACAGGCCGGTGCGCCTGTATGGTGCGCCAGACTGGTGTGCCACCTAGGTGCTCTAGTGGGGCCAGGAAGATGTGCCAAGGAAAACACCAGAAAGCCATGTAGTGCAATGTCATGTAATATAATGGGTTCTAGAATGTTATGCAATGCAAAGTCCTTGTAAACTCAAGAAATGTAATTTAAATATCTAGGAAAATCCAA
>JAMKQA010001288.1:0-24527 GCA_024699735.1 Posidonia australis
GATTTTGTCTCTATACTCATTTTGCCTACACTTCTGCATGATTTGTTTCTTCCAAGTTTTCCTCTTCACTCATTATATTCGTTTTGACATGACATCAATCATGCCTCAAGACTAAGCAAGCATGTATTTGCAATCGTTACACATGAGAGATTAACTAGAAAAGTTCGATTTCTCAAGTGTACAAAGGTGTCTAACATTTTCCTCATACGTAATAAGAGTCCTTGTTCTTACTCTAACTCGCTATGACCACTGTGTTGTATTCCATTGACACGGAGCAATACATACGTATTCATTTGCATAATTTTTCAAAATTTATCGCATTTAATTTTCCTCATTTGTTCATTAAATAGGTCAGGTAGTGATTCATTTTCTTTATCTATTTCTTTGTTTTGTTTTGACATTTTTGAGTCGAGTGTTCTTCTTTAGATTTATCATCTTCGTCGTAACTTTATCGCTCTTCGTGCACTTTCCTCACACGAAACTCAGTTACGTCAGTATAGTCATAATAATAATGAGCCTTTATCGGAGTACCTTAAGATTTGAGTATTCTTCTAATGGTATGGAAAAGGAAAGACCCTAATTTATGTAGGACATGAGCTACAACCACTGATTAGGGGTCGAATTGAGTGGATATGAGGCTCAGGTCATGACAATGAGTTTATACGAAATGTCACTCTAAATTACCATCAAAGGTGTAATAGAAGACGACATTGTCACCAATGAAGTCATCACAGAAGTTCTCAATCCCACGATTCAATAGATCCTGCCATGAAATATGCAATAGGAAGCAAATTAACAATGCAAACTTAAAAAAAAACCAACAATCAACGCAAAACTACTCAACAATCAGAAGCAAAACTATGACACAAATAGCTTAGAAGTAGAAGAGAGAAAACCAAGAGGAAGAGAAGACTAGTGTTTAGAGGAATGGTTTCATCAATAGAAATCATGGAGCTCACTTTTCCTTACAATAACACAAGGTGTTACGTATCACACAATGAGATGGTCAACGATTATATTAAAAGAACACACTACCCCATGGACCAGACTTTTGGATGAAAGCTCTAAAATGTCACTTTCAAAATTTACTACGTAATAATTATTCAAAAAGCCCAAGAAGGTAAACCATGACCTCTTATAACATGCAACATGTTTCCATAATAAGAAATGTCATGTTTGTCCATTGATGATTGGCAATCATAATTAAGACACAAGATGATCAAAATAGTAAACTTCTACATTCTTTAAACTTTGATTACCATAATCAACTGTGACTATATCATATAATTTCTCAACCACAATCCATAATTAGTTATTTCAATATTTAAATTTTTATTTTGTATCACATGCAAATAATAATAAAATGATTATCATGGGTGATAAAATTAATCTTTTAGTTTAAGAGAAAAGGTGAACTATAATAATTTTATAACAAGTATATTATACTAATAATTCCTAATCCTAAATCATCTTTTCAATCATTACAAATTTATAAAAATCAAGACCAATCTTTTAATTTTAAATTTCAAATCTTTTTTCTTATCTTAAGAAGGCAAATAAGCGTAATCTACATTATTATTCTCTCTTCTATCTTTTGTATCTATTATTAAAAAAAAGATGTTATTATTTTTTTCAATAATTTCAAAAACAAAATTCTAACACTTTTAAATTATGTGTGATATATATCTACATTTCAATTTTATTTTCGAAATCTTATTATTTTAATTTTTGTTCAATTTACATGTGCAACCATAAGTGCATCCACGAGACTTGTCTTATTTTACATCATCAGGCAAATGATTACATTAGCTTAACAAGAACAGCACTGCATTTGAAGTAATTAAGTTCACTAACCGACAAAATGTCTTATCAAGTGCTTAATGTCTTTCCATGATAAAATTTCTTGGCCTAGAGACATTGGTGCAATATGAAAAGGCGTAATAGTTTATGGAGGCTAGTTTTTTTGGTAACGTTTATGGAATTAAACTTCTTGGTTGTGTCCACACCAAGAATCCAAAAAACAAAGATCCAGATATTACAATAGCTTAGGGTTTCAGAAGATCCAATCACAACAAAAACTTGGCTACTTTCAAAGAGTAGGCCACAAATACCCAGAATCAAAAACTATTGCAATACTAGATCAAACAGACTACAGGATCTGATTAAGAAGATATTAATCAGGCTTAATAGTCTGCATTTGAGTTGTGAACAGAGGGGAAAAGCCTAGTAGGAGCATTAACAGAAACAATCAGAGGCACCCGATTATTGCTTGTTTATGCTCCAATTTGTTGGTGATCCATACTTCAAGAGTTTTGCATGTCCTTTACAGATTAAAGTAACGTCTCTTCTTCGGCGAACCGACGGACCCCGAAGTTGTTGGAACAAAAATAGCATCCGCTGGAGACAAACACCAGTCCAAAGACTCACAAGCATAATCAAGAACTAAAGAAAATTTTCCAGCAAAAGAACTTTAATACCATCCTCTATATCACAATTAGAGTGTTCGGATTCAGGCAAACAACTTGCCCTAACCCTAGAACATCGCTGATCAGAGTAAAGTCTCACCGTAAAACTCAACATATTCCAACAATGCCATTATAAAGACTATTACTCAAGATGCATAACGGAAGATTATCGAATCTAGACGAAAGAAAAGCATAGAATCTAGGAGAAAGATTAGTATACAAATTCAGGGGGATCTGGAAAATAATGTCTCTCTACTCTCCAGGAAAATCGCTGCTTCCCAAAACAGGTCAAAGTGGAGAAGAGATGCCCCCATAAAAGGGGACACACCAACGATCTGCCTTGATGCAGATCAAAACTCGCCCTAGGACAAGTCTCCAGATCGATATGCAGAGGGAAGGAGTAAGAAAGCATTTTAGCTGTATTACATACCTTCGAGTCATTTACCTCGACGAGAGAAGATCGACGTCGGCAAGAGGTTGATCCCGTCTAGATATCGACGAGAAGCCGAACCCGTTGGCGAGAGGCCGAACTCCCTTGCTCTTCCCATGGGCCGTTCCGAGTCGCCGATCCCGTCAGCGAGAGGCCGATAATAGCATACCTTGAACCTCTTGGTGATCCTCGTCTGGGACGCATCGAAACACCTTGAGAACCTAGACATGGTAGAGATCAAGGCTCCTCTTCAACTCGCCGATCCGAGAAGCAACTAGATCCTTCGGATCGGAGACCGAAGCAGGCGTCTTATGCAGCAGCGGGGAGCTGGACGGGCGGAGCACAGGGGGGGGGGGGGGGGAAGAGGAAGAGGCAAGGGCCTTCTTGTGGTGAGAGCTAGTGAGGGAACCGAGGTGGAAGCCGTAGGGATTGGAGTCGCCGCTGCGGAGCTTGGACGAGGGATCATGGGATCCCAAAATCGCCTTCCGCCTGGTGCTGAGAGCCGAGGGATCAAGTTTATGGAGGCTAGTTTACCCAAGGACCTAGGTAAATGTCTAAAAATCAAAATGCTACTAAAAAAAGTTGATCAATAATTTAAGAGATGTTTTTGGCAACTGAACCGACTACCAGTTCTTCGTCTTTGCCGTGTAAAGAAAATAAGTAGACAAGAAATGGAGCAATAAACATCTGAAAGACACGATCCGAGCTATAAACATCTGAAATAAACATTGAAAGTAGAGGAATGTTTTTTTTTTTTGAAACGATTTTTAATATATATTACAATCATCAAACACTTGGCTATAAGACTACCACCAAGTGAAACAGATTCTTATAATTTTTTCTCCAATCGTTTATGAGATATGAACCAGGAAGGGAATAATACAATAATATAATTGTATTATATATGATGTCTGTGGAAGTCAAACTCCCGACCTCTCGTACAACCATAAAGAGACTTCACCATTAAACCAAGTGATTACAGACAAAGTAGAGGAATGTATTACATATAGGGCCATCAAATTAAATGAGAATATGTAAACTATTAACTTTGTTTGGATTCAAAATAATTCTTGGAATAAATCAAAAATAAGAATTAATATTCCGTTTAATTGTAGAAAAATCATAATAAACTCGAAGTAACAATTCTTATTCTCATCTATTTATTCCACAATAATTATTCCAAGAGTATAATAAAGTTATTCTATTAAGTTATTCTAATGCATGCATTATATATGATATGTTTATTTTTATTATAAAAATAATACATATTTAATATAATATATACATGTTTTAAATTAGATATATATTTTGATTACTATTAATATATATATCTTTTACTTATTCTAACATTTATTCTAATACATATTCTACTTTTCAACTAAACCAGAATTTCTCTTTATAAATATATTTTCATCTCTTAAAAAAATAACTTTCAAACAAACTATTAGAATACTAATACCACTTTCTACTTATTTTTATTTTTCTTATTCTATATTCAAAGAGTGGCTAAGAATAACAACATTTTCTAAACATAAAAATGCCACCTACCGTAAGAACAATGAACGTAGCTATTAACAGGCTAGCAGGGGCACGTCCATTCAACATATTAGGCGAAAATGGACAAGTATGCTATGACAAACCTAACATGCATGCATACTATGTATTTTTTTACATTTTTTTTACAAAAGTTTAAATATAAAGATACCACTTTTTGATCCATTGATACACTACAACATATTTAAATTTCATGTTTTTTTAGAACTAATTCCACCATTGATTGAGGACTTTTATTTGAATGGTTGAAATTCACTGAAATTCATTAAACATTAGGACCTTCAGATTACAATAATTGGGTTACAACAAAAAATTTAAACATAAGCAATTTAAGTGTGTAATTTAATCTATAAGTTAAAATTTTAACAAAATAATTAAGTATATGAATAACTGAAGGCTTAACGTGATTGGTCCCTATATATTTTAGCAAGAAATCTTAATCAAAGAACCATAAAAAGGGATAAATGTTTTATTTCATTCCTTTGTATAATACTTTCCTCACTAATGCGTATTTCAAACCTTACACGTAACCATGACAATATTGTTAATGGAAATCACAGTGATAACAACCAAGTGCAAGTCATTTGGCAAGTTGCTGCCACAATTTTTTTAACAAGATAGATAATTACAAGGTCCCTTCTTCTCAGGAAGCTTCGTAGTACCAAAATGTGAAGGCATGGAGTGTTTCTAAATGGATCACGCATCTGCCTCATCATAATTCTGCTTAAGGGATAAAAAATAGGCATAACTTTCCGTGTTCCCATTTCTGCATTGAATAGGGCGTAAGAATCAACAAAGGGGCAAAGCATTATTAAGGATATGGAAGACATTCTGAAGGCTTACCGTAGTCAGATAAAACCAAAGTGAATGACTAAGAGGATGGCAGAACTTTATATGGATTCAGTATACCATTTGGGTCCAGTAAGTTTTTCAAAGAAGACATCAGTTGCACCTGATAATATGGAATACATATAAAATAAGTAAAACTATAAAAACCATAATGATAATATAGTAAATCTTGAATTCATGACATGGGATCAGCTTGATGATCCTTGAAAGATTTATTCAACTAAGTTTTACTGACTGAGAACCAGATATTAACCCTCTAGAACGAGCAATAGTTCTTTGGTGCTGTTGTAAACAAGAGAATGACATCATTAGACTCGAAAGATTGTTGATAGGATTGTTAAATATAGATTATTAGATGTATGGTTATCTCTTATGTAGATATATGATAAAAGGATATCTATATAAGGGATAAGTGCTATATATACATGTAACAACAATGATTATCAATAATATTGATCATTCTTTCCCTAATCTCAACATGATACCAATTACCAAAGCTCAAGCATACCTAACCCTAGCTATCGCCCATCTTCTTCCCTTCCAAGCATAGCCGCTGCCGACTAGGGCCTCTTCAGGTCATAATCATCGACATCTCCTAGTCCTACCGACCTTCCACCACCACGCCAATCACCTTCCAGTCATCGTCAACCCTTCGATAGCTGTCCTCCTATGGCAACCGATGGCCCAATCAACAAGGTTGTCGGTTCCTTTACCATGCTATAGGTTGTCTCTTCATGATTTTGCCTCTAGGATTGTTGATGTGCCCTAGATTTTCCCTAGATAATTAAATTCTGCCCTAAAAACGAGATTTTACAACTAGTATTGGTGTTTTTCAAATATTGTAGCAATATTTGGCCTTTCGTTTAGCTTTTGTTCAACCCTAATCAAATCGTGACTCCTGTTCGTAAGGTTTCCTCTTGTGAGACATGGTTGAAAAATCTCTTAGGGACTTCCATCAAGTTCAATAGCAAGAACTTTCTTCTCTAGTCATACGCATTTGCAACCTTTCTTGGTGCACATTGGAAGACAAGCCATCTCACTACTGATCTCCTAGATGTCAATGATGCTCATATGAAGGCTGACTCATTGACGACTGTGTCGTCATATCATGACTTGTTAATAGTATGGAGGAGGATATCTCTATAGAGGTGTCATGATGGTATGCTCGACCAAGAAGATTTAGGAAACTTTGCACAATACGTATGGACATGAAAAAAATATTACCTGAATATGTGAGATCTATGAATAATTGTTTACCCACTGTCAAGGGGAACGTTTTGTTTAGAAATTTTACAGCCCCTTTAGGTCTTTACTGGATGAATTGGAAGTCTATCAACCTTTTGTAATAGACATATCAAAGATGCGACAATACCGAGAGAAGTTAACTATGGCTATTTTCCTGGCAAAGCTCAATCTAACCTTGGCTTCTCAGATCCGTGGTCAGGTCCTTGGCGTAGAGACTCCCTTCTCTCTCATTTACCTTTTCTCAGGTACTACGAATCTGAACAACTACTCCTACTCTAGCTCGTGATCAGCAGTATTAATAACCTCTACCAGATGTTGTGGTCGTGGTCATGACAAATCGTCGACTGGAGAACATGAATATTGCAAGTATGATCATTGTGGTAAGACCAATCATACATTAAATCACTCTTGGACTAAGTTTAGCAGACCTCTTTGGACTCAACATGTGACAGAGACTTTGTCTGATGATTCTTCCACTCAAACAATGACTATCTTTCAGATTGATTATGATAGATTTCTTCAGATTCAAGACAACCAACCTACTACTACTGCTACCCATGCATCCTCCTTAAGTATGACTACTTTATTAACTTCTAATAGTAATTCTTGGATTATCAATTCTAAGACATTTTCACACATGTTGGGTACTCGCAACCTTTTCACTCGACTCTCCTTCTTGTTTAATACTAAATTTGTTTTCATTACTAATGGTCGCCATTGTTCCACTCTAGAGATGGTGTGGCTCATGCCACTTCCCAGATTACTTTTGATAAAGTCCTTTATGTCCCTCATTTTTCAGTCAATTTATTTTCCATTAGTGTTATTACCTGACAACTTTATTATTCAGTAACCTTTTATTCCTATCATTGTATCTTTAAGGACCTATAGACGGAGAAGAGGATTGATTTGGACTATAAGTATGATCATAGTGTCTACATACTAATTTAGGATGATATACCTAGTGGATTGGCATCTATTGCTATGGCATTGTCACCTTGATCATCTGCCATAATCTTCAATACTCATTTCCTTGTATTAAAGTTCAGTCTTTTTTTTGTGAGTCATATCAGTTAGGCAAACACTATTGACTACCTATAGGCATTCTATGTTGTCTAATAGTCAGGATCCTTTTGATTTAGTTCATTGTAATATCTGAAGACCTGCTCGTAGTCAATCTGTGTTTGATTATCGCTACTATGTTATTTTTGTGGATGATTATTCTAAAGTGTTTTGGGTTTACCTTCTGAAGGATAGACAATATGTTCTTGACATTATCATAAAATTTTTACTGAATTAATAAATCATTTTTCTGTTATTCTTAAAAATTTTCAAACTAACAATGCATTAGAATTTGTTCGATGTACAAAATTATTGTGATTTATTGAAAGTTTTTCATCAGACTTCATGTCCCTATACTTCTCAGAAAAATGAGATGACAGAACATAAGCATCGACACATATTTAATGTCACATGCACTATTTTGTTACAAATAAACGTACCTAAGTCTTTCTAGTCTGATGTTGTCTTCATTGCTGCCCACCTTACAATAGGATGCTTTTTGCGCTTGGTAGTGAAATTCCTCTAAAATGTTTATATCTTGATACAGAGTTATTAATTCTTCCACCAAAGATGTTTAGATGTGTTGCATATGTCTAAGATCTCAGTTCAAGGCTTGACAAATTAGATCCTCGATCCCTTCGGTGTGTATTTGTGGGATACTCGAGAACTCAAAAGGAATACCGTTACTATCACCCTCCCAGTTGTCGTCATTTTATCATTTCTCATGTTACCTTTTAGGAGTCTAAGTCCTATTTTGATTCTAAGGAACCTCCTACCTATTCCCCAACCTATTAGGATTGTGCATACAGGGGGTACATATGACAAGCCCTTACAGGAAAGGATGACTCATCTACTACAAGTATATCATCAACGACGACATATACATCCGTCAACTCAGTCTCAACTATTATTGTCCTCTGTAAATCTTCCACCTTCAAACCTGAATATACCCATTGTTCTACGGAGAGTTACTTAGTCTTCCATTGCCCATCTTATTTTTACATTTGTTACCTATGATTATCTTTACCTATCTTTTCGCCAATTTGTTTTATCCATATCCTCAGAATCTATAACCAGGAACTATCAAGAAGTATTGCTCTTACCATATTGTAAAGCAACTATGAATAAAGAAATGCAAGTATTAACAACTCATGGCACATGGGATTTGGTTGCTCGGTCTGAAAGAACTAACATAGTTAGCTGTCAGTAGGTATTCACTATCAAGTACATGTCTGATGGTTCAGTAGACAGATACAAGGTGTGGTTGGTGACCTGACTTCACACAATCCTATGACAATGACTATAAGGAAACCTTTTCACTCGTAGCTCGACTTAATTCTATAAAGATGCTTTTGTCTGTTGTTATTAACAAGTCATGGGATTTCCATCATCTTGATACGAAGAATACCTTTCTCTATAGTGATTTAGCAAAAAAAGCCTACAAAGAGCAACTTCCAAGATATGTTGCTCAAAGGAAGAATAATGTGTGTAATATAATGTAATGCCATGTAGTGGAATTAAAACAATGATAACCCTCATAAGTCCTAGAATGCCTTAAGAATATACATTTGAGAGATCTTGGTGAAAAGATTTTGAACATAATAAACACACCCAAAAACACGAGATAAATGAAACAAAGTGTCATTAGATCATAGACAACAAAATGGAACCATGCCAAATAAAACAAAGGATAACATCCTATTAATGAGGTGTCTTGAGAACAACATCAGACTAAAAACTTTTGGAACATTCATTTGAATGATGAGAGTTCAAGTGACATTCAAAATATAACGATGTTTCCTCTCAACAACCTCATTTTACAGAGATGTATGTAGACAAGTGGTTTGATGCAGAACGCCAAAAAAGGTACAAAAATCCTGGATTTCACTCTAAACAAATTTCAAAACACTATCAGCATGAAATATCATTGGAGAAGCAAAAAAGTGAGTTTTTATTTCATTGAAATTTTTTTGATTATATCCAATACATGAGCATGATCTTTTAACAAATACACCCAAGACACCTGAAAATAATCATCAATAAATACAATATAATATCAAAACATAAGGACAAATGCAACACAAGAGACCTCAAATATCAAAATGAATCAAATGAAAAGGACTATCACTGACAAACCTAGATGGATGACAATAGATTGTACGATAATACTTACTTAACTAACACGACTCACAATCAAAACACTCAATTGACATCCACGATGAAACCTATTGAAGCTTACGAAAAAAAGGATGGCCAAGTCGATAATGCCAAATGAGAGATGACTCTTGCGCATAAAGAGAAAACAACAAATCCATGGGAACCACATCACGAACAAGCAGGTATAGTCCACAATCATATTCACGACCCAAACTAATCCTTTTCTTTTCGGACGTGAGGTCATGAAAAATGCAATGATATGGAAAAAAAGTTACTAAACATGATAAGTTTTGGGTAATAACACTAATTGATAGCAAATTAACAAGAAAATTAGGTATATAGAGAACTTTGTCAAGAGGAAAAGACGAAGATGCATGAATAACTCCTTTGTCAACAACAGAACATAACCTACCATTAGTAATAAAAATAGAATGAAGATTTAGTAAACGAGACAAATCGATGAAGAGATCTCGATTACCTGACACATAGGTGGAAGCCCAAGAATATATAATCTAAGAACTATTCTTGGAGGCTACAGGAGCACCCATACTTGTAGTGATGTAACAATAGCGGATTATTAGCTAGCCTAGAACTACAAAAATCATTCATATTCTGTACTTAAAGCAACAATTGTATCTGGGATGGCCTTTGTATCGCCTGAAGTACTTGTCATCATAGTACAAAATGTCGACGTGTCGTTGATATTTCACCAATATGTCTCTTATTTTCAGTATATCAACATGACGCCGACATGATATGGCCATGGAAGTTTTCTAAACAAATGTAAATTATTTTTACTGTGTTTTCATCGACACGATATCAACACACCAATAATTTGTCGACACGTGTCTAATTTTCAACTTATCGAAGTCCAACATGAAATCAACGTTTAGAACCTTACCTATCATAACGATCTCTATCCATTCCGGTCTGCTAAACTTATCCCAACATTTGTCATAAATATGTTAGGACAACCACAGTGATTATACTTCCTTAGCCATGTTTCCAACCACAATCACGAGTAAAGCTAACAATGACCGACAAATCAAGAAGAGATAGTGTCCCAGTAGAAATGCAATGTAAAGGAGAGTGAAAGAACTCTCACAACTAAGTACCAAACCATGAACTTGAGCAATCTCAAGGTAAAGAGTTGATAGGAACTTAGCCATAGTTAAATCCTCACAGTACTTCCACAAAGTTATTACATCAGAGACAAGGGATTGATGAACATCCAGTTCATCCATTAAAGCCTGAAGAAATGTATACAATTCTTGAACAAAGTAATCACCTTACTGTAAAAAGAAAAACTATTTATATATCTCAAACACCTTGGAAATATTTTTGACATGACCATATGTCTCTGTTAAGGTATCCCAAATTCTCTTAGTAAGGATGAGAAACATGACATTTTAAGTAATATTCTCCTTCATGCTATTCATAAGTCATGAAATGACACTACAATCGACAATAAACCAATCTTCATTGTAACGACCCAGATCCTTGGTGGTATTTCAGCCAATTATTTAATCTAGAGTTATGGGTCTTCCGCATATGACTATCTCAGACTACTACCATGTATGAGTGACCTTGGATTGAAGCTACATTTAAGTGGTCTTCGCATTGCAACTTGAATTTGAGTGTTGTGTTTTGGTGGCTTGAGGATGAGTGGGTGTGCTGACTCTCATGGAAGTCTTGAGGATTTACTCTGGACTATAGAGGTTTGTTGGTGTACCATGGTAGTTGATCTCGATTTACACAAGCTACGTGAACAATGAGTGGTCGCATGGTTTGATTTCGTACTCGTGATTTCTCTCTCCTTTTAACTAGACCCCACTCCTCCTTCCCTTCTTCTTCTTCTTCTTCTTCTTCTTCTTTTTCTTCTTCTTTCTTTCCTCCTTCCTAATCGGAGAGAGAGAGGGAGACTGAAATGGAAGAGACAGAAAAGGGAGGGATTGAGAGGGTGAAGGGGAGGAAGAGAGATGGCAGTGAAGGAGGAACTGGCCGTCGCCATTGCCACCAGGAGGAGGAAAAGGCCTAGAGTAGTTCCAGTAATAAGGGAGGAGGATGCACTCACTGCCATTGCATCATCATCATGCCATCAGTAGAGGTACACACCTCTTAGGCTTCTTTTTATCTTACTTGAAGTACTCCTAAGTGTATGATAGTGTGTGGATGATTGTAGAGATTTTTAAAAGATTTATTGTGCATTTATGGGCATTTAGGGTGGTCATTGGGTTTTTGTGTGAATAGTGCCTTGTGTGTGTTTTCTTGTGATTTCTTGAGCCATAGACAACGAATTACTATGATTCTTGTCCCAAATCGTAGATTGTCTCAAGATCTTCATTTTGATATATGACATGTGTTTTGTGGTTGACTGTATATGGTACACCCTTGATTTCCATTTTGAAAATGTTTGGGTGCTCTGGTTTTCTGATTTTGTGTTCGACAAAATCGACAAGCCGATTTCAATTCGGTATGCCAAATTAACCCTTTGGAATCCCCTAAACCCAGAAATCAATATTCTGATCCATTTTGCTATGTCGTTTGGTTCTTGAGAAATTGGCCTGGAACTAGATTTTAGTGTACCAAAATGAATCGGTATACCAAATGGGTTCTCTGGTTTTAGTCCAGACCTAGGTTCGGTCGATCGATTATGGATCGATCTGCCGAATTTGCTCTTGAGTGGGTTTTAGGCTTGGATTTTTGAGATGTTATAATATTATTAATTAATAGGTTAATCATGTAAGTGATTAGGAAAATCATTAGAATAATTGTAGGGATTGCTTAAAATGAATTAATAAGAATCCCTTGAATGTGAGTAAATTAAAAGATGATATGACTTAGAAATAATAAGTCTCATCCCTAATGGTTTAGAATGAACTTTAAGGATCATGATTTATCCCTAGGATTAGATGATGATTTGGTTTTGGGTATGGTACACTAAATGAGATATTCAGTGACACTATTCTAGGTGTTTGATCCTGAAATAATTGTGGCTCATATGAGACACATACTAGTAGGCTTTTTACACTTTGGCGTCACAACGTAGAGTTCTAGTTGTAGTTTGAGTTGGTGTCCAATCTCGTAAGTTAAATGGGACTTCGAGACCATTATTTTAACTTCTACGTGGTCTCTTCTAGGTGGTTTTATACCCAGAAAGTGTTAAATTGTTGTTTTCTTTGGACTTAGATATTTCAAATGGTTTTCAAATGATTTTGAAAAGACACGGATGTTTTAAAAAACGATTTTCAAATGATTCTAAAAAAGAGATATGAATTTGGATGGTATTTTGTTGCACAGTATTTTGTAATATTTTGAGATGATTTTTGAAATACTTTCGAAAATGATTTCAAAAGGCTTTGAAAAGAAATGTATGATTTGTAAAGATTTTGGAAAAAGGATTTTGAGTTTTTTGTGGGACCAAGAAACTAAAGTTTCTGGTTGACAGACTAGGAACGACTGATATCCCTAGATGGTTGAGAGTCTGTTAGCTAAGGTGAGGTTCGTGATTTTCTGTAATTTTTGATAGGAACCACATAACTGTAGGGTCATACTGATGGATCAGGAACGATTGATACCTCAAAAGAATCAAGTACGACTCTGAGGTCATGATTGTCGAATTTTGAGTCCGAGAGTGGAGCCTCGTGAGTTTGGTTGTAGTACTCCAGGACATGACGTATGGGAGATCTGGATTACCTTTAGTGCTGTGCTGATCGGGTCTAGAGTTCAAATCTCCTGGTGCTTGGGTACCCAAGGGCATTAGTAGAGCGCATCCCATGCTGTGTGATATGTGGATATATTAAAACTGCAACCGAGGTGGTTGAAGTCCTATACGGGGTAGTTCACCGTGGTAGTGCAATTGAGTGAGGCTAAAGCCCTCGTTAGTTGCGTGTGGTCAATGTTGATTGCTTAACGTCGAGCAACACGACACATTGTTGAGAGTCCTTCCGAAAGGTTAGACTTTGGGATGGATGGCTGCGACTATTCGTGGCAGTACAGTGTGCCTCAGGGTTAGAATCTTCAATAGCTGCTTGTGGCTAGTGTTGCTTATGTTTTTGATTGCACCTGTGTGTCATTGTAGTTTTTGAGTATGGATTTGTGTCAGTTTTCGAGATATAAATTTTACATGACTTTAAACGGAGGTTCTGTGTTTAACTTGGTTTTTAGTGGATGAGTGGTGTTGAATTTGATTTGGCAAAGATAGTCATTTTAAGTATATATAGGATTTTGAAAGAGCATACATATGATTTTGAAAAGAAAGAAATGAAAATACTTTTAAAAGACATGGCTTTAAAGGATTTGTGGCTTGTTGGGCAATGATAAATTGCATTGTTATAGTGTTTCAACATCCTAGTGAGACACCAGAGTTTGGTTGTTGAGGCGTGATTACGCCTGATTCCTCGACATTGGTTGTCGAGTTGTTGTGTGTTTAGATAGGGTGTATGTTCGGTGACCTTTCAGTGATCACTCATGGATATTGTTTTGGTATTTTTCGCAAGTACAAGATAAAAGTAGGAGCTTACTAGTGCACATAGATACATTAAGGGTTCTAGGTAAGTGAATAGTTAAATTTATTTCAGTTAATAGTGCCTTTATTTATGTTGTTTATTATTAGATTTAACTTTAGAATTAATGTAATTAATAGAAAAAGGAAATGGAAAAAAAAATACGATGAGAGGTAGCAACTTGAGGGTTGTTACATTCATAGTTGGTTTTCTTCAGAGAGGGAGGATCCTCTTTGATGTGATTCAACTTTCTCTGAGCCTCAAGGAAGACCCTTAATGCTTTGACCCAAAGGAGATAATTTTTACAATTGAATTTCGTTGTTGTGCTACTCAGGTTGCCAACCAAGAATCATAGGAGGGGTTAAATGAATTGTTCACCGAGCTAGAAGCCATGATAAAGTGCAAATATCACAATACAAGCAGGAACGTGCAACAACCAACACACGTCTGGCAACGAGGCACACACACACACACATGGATGCAGAATGATGGCAATCGAAGCACACCACGAGGAAGCTGGTCTGAACAACATGTGATCAAGGCAAAATCAACATGAAAGAGGCACATACAAGGCAAAACACACGTCCTACGAGAGATGGACAGGAATATGCAGCCAATATGAGCATCCTTAACAGATGACAGAGGCTATAGGAGCCGACAGAAGGGAAAGAAAGAGCCAACAAAGAAGAAAAGAGCAACTACGAGTGGAGGATGGGCCAGCAGCCACTGGGAAGATCGATAGGAGCACCAACTGTGATGCACGGGAACTACGGTGTAGGAAAGAAAAAAAGAAAGAAAGAAAAGAAAGTGGGTGGCCAGAAAAAGGAAAAAAGAGGAAAAAGAAAGAGAGGTTAGAGTTAAGACTCTTGATACTATGTTAGAATAAATAGAGAATAAAATTTGTGTTATTTAGATAGAGAATACAATCTCCTACTTATAAGAGTACACATACTTAAACTACAAGTAACCTCATAAATAGATAACACATAAATCCATACAAAAATCCATTTACTCTAACCCATATAGCTACTAATAACCTATTCTCTCACTTAACACGATCCAAGATGTACTTCTGCAAGTAAAAATGGTTCGAATATGTATTCCCCAACAAATGGTAAAGGCAATCTGGGTTTGAATCCCATTGAAAGGTCCACTACATCAGAAATTTGTGAAGAAAAACAAAATGTTTCTTTTACCCTTTCAGGTGAGATGAGGACTATACCGAGCGTCACTCTGGTGTCAAAGACATCATGATACCAGAGACCAGCCCTAATGCAAAGGTGGAGGATGAACTTATGTGGTTGGGGACATTGTGTGGAACCTTTACTACTCGATCTTCCTTTAGACTCCTCTTCTCTGAACATCACCCAGAGAACTCTTGGGCAATTTTTCACTACAAAACTTTCAAGTTTCTTCTGGGGAATCTTAAAGTGGCCCCTAGGGCCAAAGACTTTTACATTGAGAGGGCTATTCTCGTGAAAGTTATCCTCAGGAAAATACATATTATACAGCAGAACACCTGTCCAATTTTTTCAGAATGAAAGTGAAAACTATACGAAGTGTGTTGAAGTTCGGACTTAATCCTCGGGATCATGGACCCATCACCTCTACTGAAAATTTTAACGACTTGTCAATGGGTGTGGGAACAAAAGACAAAAATTCTCTTGCTTTTGCTAATTCAACTATCTAGATTATCTTTAGAAGTAGTGCTTTTGATGCCAAGGGAATAGATCACAGTCTGCAGTTTGTCTTCATGGCATACTAGGGACACGATGCTAGAAGCAACAGCAACACCCCTGATGTATTGCTGTGTCAGTAAGCAGATGGCCACTTCCATCCAGAAAATGTAGCTACACTCAATGTGGATGCAAGCATCAGAGGCTCATGCTCAGTTATTGATGGTGTTGACAGGGATTGGAATGTCTCCAATACCAAAGTTGCCCCACCTAGATGGTTAGTGTGAGAGGTGAAAAGGATAAGGAAAAAGTATATTATTACATCTGTAGAGGTACATATATATAGGGTATATTAGACATTCAAGACTAAATAGATGTCCAATGATCCAATTATCCATGATACTTAACTCACACATATAGATATATATCTCTAACACTCTTCCTCAAGCTAGAACCTATATATCAATCATGCCTAACTTGTTACGTAAAGGCTGAAAAACACCAACTCTTAATCCCTTTATGAAGATATCAACAAGCTGCTTCGATGACTGAGTGTAAGGTGTAGTCACAACATCTTTCATCACTACGTCTTTTACATAGTGACAATCAACTTCTATGTACTTCGTACGTTCTTGAAATATGGGATTATTTACAATAAAGATGGCAGCTTGATTATCATAGTGCATCGACATAGGTTGCTCATCACCGAAATCAAGCTCTACTAAGAATGACTTGATCTACAACATCCCACAAGTTGTCTCAGCCATGATTCTGTACTCAGTTTCAACACTAGATCTTGCCATAACATGTTGTTTCTTACTGTACCAAGTGACCAGATTCCCTCCTACATAAGTACAGAAATCAGATGTTGATTTTCTGTCTTCTTGGTCTCCTACATATTCTAAATTTAAGTGAACTATGATCTTCACATAACCATTTCTTTTGTAGACTAAGCCTCTGCTTGAAGCGCCTTTAACATAAGATAGAGCACGTAGAGTTTTAGTTCAGTATACTCTCCTAGACTCATACATAAACTGACTCATTAGACTAACTGCATATGAGATATTTGACCGAATCATTGTCAATATATAAGTTTCCCAATCAATTGTCTGTACTGACTGAGGTCCTCCAACAAATCTGAATTAGTGTCCCAAAAGGCTGGTGTCAGCTCATTTGGAGTACTCTCTAGCTTGTACCCTAGAAGGCTTGTTTCCTGTATAATATTTAGGACATACTTCCTCTGATACAGTGACATCTTCCCATTTTCATAGGTAAACACAATGCCAAGGAAATACCATGGTTTTTCCATATCTTTCGTGACAAAATGAACTTTCAGATGTTCTTTAATGTTTGCAATCTCCTTTTTATCACTTTCTGTCACCAAGATATCATCCACATATACTGCTAGAATAACACATCTATAAGTAATTTTCTTATAAAACACTGAGTGATCAACAATCCACCTTTGAAAGCCACCAGCTATGGCCATTTGACTAAACTTCTCAAATCATACTTAAGGACTTCATTTTAAACCATAGATTGCCTTTTTCAGTTTGTATACTTGATCCTCCCTCTGAGCAATATAGCATTGAGTTTGTTCTATAAGTACAGATTCAATCAAATTATCATATAAGAAGGCATTTTTTACATCTAACTAGCACAAATCTTAAGAATTGTTAATAGTAAGAGATAGTATAACTCTGATGGAATTAAGACGAGTGACCATTGAGAAAGTCTCGCATAATCAATACCATACATCTAAGTAAACCCACGAGCAACCAATCTAGCTTTATATCTGTCTATGCTTCCATCAACTTTGTACTTGATAGTATAGACCTATTTACAGGTAACCATTGTAGTTCTAACAATGCAGGTCACCAACTTTCAAGTGCCACGACTAGTCAAAACAACAATCTCCTCATCCATCGCAACCTTCCAATGAGGAAGTGATAATGCCTCCTGATGATTCCTAGGAATGAACTCAACAGAAAGGGACAAAGTAAAACTACAAAAACGAGAATGAAGACAATCATATGACACAAAATTGGAGATAAGGTAAGCAGTGGAAGAACGGGTACCTTTACGAAGAGTAATAAGAAGATCAAAAAAGCTAGAAGGTGGATTTACATCTGCAAAGGAGATCGATTCAGTTGTGAGAGGTACTGATATGGACTACCATCATCTGTATACCTGTAAGGGACGAGAGACATGTGTAGGCACAATTTGAGTCCATAATGAGTCGACATCCTCAGACTCAACAAGAGATAGAAGGGGGACAAACTCAATAGGAGATGTAAATTTATCATAATAACGTATGGATTCAAAAAAAGTGACATTAGCAGAGACATAACATCGCCGAGTAGGAAGGTGACAACAACGATAACCCTTTTGTGTTCTGGAATACCTTGTAAAAATACACTTGATAGATTTAAGAGACAACTTATCTAGACCAAGAGAGAAGTCCTGAACAAAGGTCACACACTTAAAAACACGAGGAGTTAAGAAAAACACGATGGTGCTAGGTTTAAGACGGTAGAGTGGGACCTCACCCCCAAGAGGAGCAAAAGGCATTCGATTGATGAGATAAGTAGCAGTGAGCACAACATTAGACCACAAAAATTTGGGAACACCCATATGAAGCATAATAGTACGAGTAACATCTAATATATGTTTATGCTTACGCTCAACAACTGTAGACATCCCCATATGCTTGCAATTGGACAAAACCCTAAATCTAACACCAAAACCCTAAACAAAATCCTAAAATCCTAAACAAAACCCTAAAACCCTAAATAAAATCCTAAAAAACCCTAAAAACCCTAAAACCTAGCCAAAACTCTAACCTTAGACCTAAACTTAATCCCAACACCCTAGAATTAATCCAAAACCCTAGAATTAATTCAAAATTCTAAATAAAATCCAAAATCAAATCTAAAACCCTAGAATGGGTCCCAAAATCCTAGCATTGACTCAAAATCCTAAATAAAATCTAAGACCTAATCTAAAACTCCAGGATTAATTAAAAATCCTAAAAAAATCCATAATCAAATCCAAAACCCTAGAATTAATCTGAAACCCTAGGATTTATTCAAAACCTTAAATAAAACCCTAAATCAAAAATTAAACTTAAATCTCAAACCCTAACAACCTTAACCACTTCTCACTTCACCTTAACAACCTTAATCACTTCCCACTTCATCTTAACTACCTTAAACACTTCCCACTTCACCCTAATAACCATCTTAACCACTTCCAACTTCACCTTAACAACCTTAACCACTTCTCACTTCATTTTAACCACTTTAACCACTTCCCACTTCACCTTAACAACCTTAACCACCTCCCACTCTAACCATAACAACCTACTTAGTCATTGCAAGCCTATAAATATCTCCCTATTTGTAAGAAAAAAAGAGGGAGAAAAGAGAAAAAATTTGGGAAAAATCAAAATAAGAGCAACCAAGCTATTTTCTCTCAACCAAAGCAACCAGAGAGGTCCAGGATTAGAGAGAAAGCTCGGGGAAGAGGAGAATTCCAGCTTCAGGCCACCTCCGGCGAGTTCCGGCGACCTCCGACAACCATCACCTTTGTCCTTACAGGTATGCCCTCCACAGACCTCAATTTTCTTCCAAAATAGTTTCTTGGATCTCCCTCTTCCTTCCCCAGTCGATTCCAGTAGAGCTAGAGGGTTTCCCTGGCTAGAATCAAGGTTTCAGGCATCACTAGAGCTATTCTCTGACAGCATAGGTGGGGACACAAATCCAGTGGTCGATTCGTGTCCCAAGGTGCTTGATCCTCTCCCCCTGATCCTCCTCCTGCTTCTCCGATCTTCGGAACGCTGTGAAACGCCTCCAGGAGCCAGTGAAGCTTGATCGGGGAAGAAGCTCGCGCGCTCAATCTGGCTCCTATATGATGGAAAATCATCCTCTCAATGTCCCCAAGCCTCCAGGATTCTTGAACCACCGCGTAGCAGCCTTTAGAGTCTCCTCCTTCCACGGCACCGTCGTCGGAGATGCGCTGACGGTGAGGGAGACGGGAGGAGGATTTCAGCCGTTGAGCTTCCGATCCAAACCATTGGATCCCTTCCTCTTCTTCTTCTCTTACTCCTAGTGGAGCCTCAGGCATCGAGATGCCCCAAAGGGCATCCCAAACGGTCATCGACGGCGGGACAACGTCATCAATGGTCGTCACATGTTTTTTTTTAAAAATATATAAAAAAATAGTTTTCTTTTGATTAAACTTCTGATATTTTATTTTTCTTACACATAGATCCTTCTTTCTTACATTTAGTTCCCTACATATATTTTTAAAACCATTTTAATAATATTTGTTTTGAAAATATTGTAGTGTAACCCCTACACATTCTTGTTAATGTTTTCTAAGCTTTAAAGTTTGATAAAAACCCTCAGAACTACTTTTTATACATTTCAAGTCCAATATCTTGCATAATAAACCCTAAGTTTTACTAAAATAGTTTTGAATGTATGTTTTTCTATCAAAATTGCAAATTAAACCCTAGATATTCAAACATTTACTCAAATATGCTCAAAAATTGCATTTAAAACCCTAAGCCTCATTAAAATAGTTCTGAATGCATGTTTCTCTGTTTAAATTGCAAATTAAACCTTGCAAATTTAAATATATACTCAGATGTGTTCAAAAATTACATTTTAGTCCCTGAATTTCACTGATTTTTCACTAAATGTATATTTTCTTGGGAGAAATTGCATAACAGTCCCTGAACTTTCTATTTTTCAAACTTAAGCCCATTTTCTTACACATTTAACCCTGAATTACTTCAGAATTGTTTCAAACACATGTTTTACTGACAGAATTGCATATTAAATCCTAAGAATTTTGAATTTGACCAAGATTGCACAGTTTTACACATTTGACTCTAGATTTCTTCAAAATACACAAAATGTGTTTCCCTATGTTTTTTTTCCGTGGTTTAACCATAAAATTTTAGTCTTCATTTAGAATTTGAGAATTCTACACAAAAGTCATTGGAATTTATATTTTTTACTTACACATGCATTTTGAACATTTTGTTTCTCTTTTTCATGCATATTTTCTCATGTCTTCTCCCTTACATCGTGCATGCATTTCTAACTCATTTCAAACTTGAATTTCTCATTGTTTCCTGGATTTCTTCCGACTTTCATGATTTTGACTTGATTTGGTTTTCCATCGCCCAAGGACGTACATTAACTGACATGACAATGCCAACATAGAGATCCAAATGAGGATTATTTTCTCTTTTGATTTTCTCAGATTTCCTCAGCTTTCGTTGTTTTACGTGATGCTTTCTGAGTATTCCGATTTTCACGATTTTCCTAATCACCCATGGGCGTACAATAAAGTGGCATTTTCAATGCCTACATTTGTCCCTTGGATTATCATTTGGTTTCTCTTATTTACTTCTTTTCTTTGATTTGACATATTTTCCAGTCATATTAGGCATGTACACTCAGAATAGGCAAGCGTACACTCAGAATAGGCAAACATACACAATAGACCATTAGCAAGAAGGAAATCTAGAAAGACCGAGTTCCTCGGACGTATAGAGGTACCTAATCCCTTCCCCATGCGTAACAAGAATCCTTATCCTTTCTCTGGTCCGCATTGACTTATGCACTACATCCATTAGGCACGGAGCATGTATATGTTTTCTTCGCCTTGGTTTCTTTTGGATTTTTCCTTTGTGTTTGGTTTTCCTCGTATTTCCATTAAAAAACTGGATGACGACTCCTTTTCTTATCATTTTCTTATCTTTCCTTGGTGTTTTCGAGCCCAGTCTTCTTCTCGTGTGCTTCCATGTACATAGAAGAGCCGTGCAAGGTTCCACCGGTATGGTCACAGCAACCCCATTTTGTTGTGAAGTGTAGAGACATGAAGTCTGATGTGTAATCCCTAATGAAGTTCAATGAGATGTAATTTTGGATTGAACAAATTCTAGGGTATTATTAGTGGACAAATATTTTAAAGTAATATCAAACTGATATTTTATTTCTGTAAGAAAGGTTTTGAAAATATTGTAAAAATGACCATGAACTTTATGTAAATATACCCAAGACATTCTCGAAAAATCATCAATAAAAACAATATAATATCTATGACCAGATACTGATGAAACTCTAGATGGACCCTAGACATCATAGTAGACTAATTCAAACATACTATGACTCGATACAAGACGCAAATGTCTAAAAGAAATACGATGGCGCTTACGCAATTGACACGACTCACAATCAAAATGAGAAATAGAACACCACGATAAGGCCTGCTGTTGCTTCTGATGAGATGGATGACCTAACCGGACATGCCATAATGAAGAAGATTCAGATGTGAATGCCACAGACATAAGTCGTCAAGGTATATCGTCAATAACCAACAAGTACACACCATTTCCTCGTTCACGGTCGAAACTAATCCTCCTTTTCGTCTATAAATCCTGAAAAGTGCAATGGAAACAAAAAAAATGTGACATAACGTAAATGTTTAGTAATGACACTAATTGATAGAAGACTAATTGGGAAATCAAACATAAAAAAAACATTTTCAAGAGAAAATTGTGAAGAGACTTGCACAACTCCTCCTAAGACAGGACAAGATCCACCATCGGCAATTACCATAGATCGAATATCAGAAAGTTGAGACAAACGAGTAAACTAATTTTTTGTACTTGACATATGTGAGAAGGCACTAGAATCAATGATCCAGGAGGAGTCCTTCGATACAAAGAGAGTACTAGTACCTAAGGAGCTTGCTTATGTAGTAGTAGCGACAGAGTCAATGACCTCTAGCTGTAAAAGCCACTCATAGTTAACATAAGACACAATAAAGGTCTGCTCATCGATGGTCAAAGTCATAGGTGGTGATTCTGTACTAACATATGTTATCGGTGATTTGCTAATCAGATCCCAACATCGATCTACTCGATGTCCCAACCGTCCACGGTGTGAGCATTTTGGACGTCCACCGTTGTCTGACCTACCACGACCATCGCCCCTGTGACTACCACATCTATGTCCCTTTGTACCTGCCATATCTAATGATTCAGGGTTGAGGTAGAAGTCCCTGTAGAAATCCGTAACACCTTGGCAAAGACAATCTATAGATCAGAAACACTATCAACACCCAAAATCTGTCCTCAAATATGTGAACTAAGATCAAAATTCAAACTAAATAAATAGATGACCACTGCAAGTTCCTCTCGATATCTCTTTATTTGATTGACATCATCGGTAAAAGTTTGATACATTTCAAGTTCATTAAGCAAAGCACATAGACGAGTGAAATGCTCCTGTATAGTTCGTTCATCCTGATAGAGTGTGAACAACTGCTCATAGACCTCGAACACCCGAGAGATGTTCTTCTCGTGCCCATACGTGAGTCAACATGTATTCCAAATCTTCTTGGTTGGCCGCAATAACATAACACTATGTGTAGCTGAAGATTCCATATTATTTCCAAGCCATGTCACAATGACTACATCATCAACACAATAATTCTCATAGACGACATCTTTACTGTCTAAAAGAGGGTGTGTAAGGTGTTTCAACTTACGATGAGCAATTATGAAGGTCTCGAAGTTTTACGACCAGAGAAAATAATTTGTACCATCTTATTTCTCAGAGGTGCCACTCAGATGCTTTACCAACGACTCTCTAGATACTATGTTAGAGTAAAGGAGTAACACACAGAAAGTGAACCTGACTGTTCACCAACACATGTGGATGGGACGTATTTACACACAAACGAAGACAAGAGACTGAAAATGGCCTAAAACATGACCTAATGTACCATACTACGACACTAGAGGAAATGGACTGCTCCTACGTGTGGATAGGAGGTGACTAAAGAGCTCACCGACAGCTGGACATCTACTGGAGATGCATGGACTGGCCGGCAATAGCCGGCAGCTAGCCTAGAGGACACCGATGGCTGGCCTGTCGGGAGGGGAGAGAAGATACGGTAGTGCTGTGGCTGGCGAAAGCTCTTGTAGGGGCTGTCGGCTCCAGCACGAGGCCTGACAGAGGCTATCAACACCAACAGAGGGGGCTAGGCTGGCTGGCGATTGGAGGAGGGGGACGGCTACCTAGGATTTATTCTTGGACTCTGGTACAATATGAGAGGTGAAAAAGATAAGGAAAAAGTATATTATTACATTTGTAGAAGTACATATATATAAGATATATTAGACATCTTAGACTAAATGGATATCTAATAACTCAATTATCCATGATACTTAACCCACACATATAGATATATATCTCTAATAGTTAGATCACTCCATTGGCTGAAGCAGTGGCCTTCAGACAGGGCCTTCTATGGGGAACAATCGTATTCTTGAAGGTGACTACTTTCTGTGTTACAAATTTGTCAATGGTTTAGCTAGCTCAATCCCTTGGGAGATCAGAGATATCCTTGATGACTGCATAGAAAAGATGGCAGCATTTGTTAATATCAAAGACATGTATGTGTATGCTACGGTATTATAGCAAAGTTCTCTTTATCTTCCAACAGGAACTTGTACATGGACAGCCCATTGGGGCCTGCTTGTGCAACTCCTTTTGTCAGTAAT
>JAMKQA010001289.1:0-22330 GCA_024699735.1 Posidonia australis
TTCCTTTCTCTCCTCACTGCGCACACACCTCCTTCCGTTCCGCCACCGCCACCCCCTCTTATCCCCATCCTCAACCACAAGATGCCGGCCACCCATCCTGTCAGACGAGATGGGGAGGCACGGGCCTCCAACTGTGGCTTCACGGGAGGGAGAAAAGAGGAAGGAGAAGACAGGGGAGATGCGGAAGGTGGGGTTCGCGTGAAGGAAAGAAAAAGAAAAGAAAAGAAAAGAGAAGAAATGGCACGTAAATCGAGACAACTATGCAACCCCCCAACCAGACCCCAAATTGGTCTCAGATCACAACCAGATGCACAGAAAACCACCCACAACAACACACGACCAAGAAACAACAGATTATCCATTAATAAACCATTAAGCACAAAATTACAAATAATGCATGGTTTATTAAATAAAATGGATAATCCGGTCCAGATGTTACACCTAATGAGGGTTAAAGCTCAGCCATCACATCTTCATCCTACAAAATTAGAAAATTGAAGTGTCTACAGTAGCTGAAGTGTTGGCATGTGTGGCTATGGCAGTGGAGTCAGTGACCTTTAGCTGCTGAAGTCGCTCGTAATCAGCCTGTGATACAGTGAATGTCCATGGCTCAGTGGTAGCTGTAGATATGGGGGTCTCTGTAGTAACATTAGCCGTCTAAAGGCGACCAATAATATCCCAGCATCACTCAACTCAGTGATCCAACCGTTCATAGTGTGTATAATGTGGCTGTCCTTTGGTATCGCCACGACTACGTCCTCCTCGAGCACCACCACGTCCACGTCCACGGGTGGTTGCCATGGCAGATGGCTCTGACACTGTATGAGAAGTAACGGTAGATACCTGCATAGCCTTGCTGAACGTGGTATGAAGATCTGATAATACATCAGCAGCTAGTACTTGTCTCCGAATTTGTGAACTAAGATCGGGATTCAGGGCAAAGAGAAACACAACAACTGCTAATTTTTCACGGTACTGACGTAAATGGGTGATATCAACTGTCAGAGGTTGATGAACATCCAACTCTTCTAGTAAAGCTCGAAGAACAGTGAAGAGATCCTGGACAGATCTGTCCCCCTGCCGTAGAGTGAAAAGCTGCTCATAAATCTCACAAACCTTGGAAATATTCTTTTCATGCCCATATGTAGTCAAAAGGTATCCCAAATCTTCTTTGTTGGCCACAATGATATGACACCACGTGCAACAGAAGGCTCCATGCTATTTGTCATCTAAGTAATAACCGCCACATCATCGGCCAACCAATCTTCATAAATCTCAGATTTGACATCCGAAGGAGAATCTGTAAGGTGCTTCAATTTTCTGTGTGCTAAAACAAATGTCTCGAAACTCTGGGACCATAGATGATAGTTAGGGTCAGAGAGTTTCTTAGAGTTACCACTCATGTTTTTAACAAACGAATCACTAGAGACATCATCACTGATTTTCAGTAGTGAATTACTAATAGATGGTCTGAAAACTACGAAGAAAATGGACCAACTGCTCACTACGGTGTGTGGATGTGACGTATCACACACAACACCAATCGGAGACCGAAAAGGGGCCTAAAACATGGCCTGGAAGGGCTGGACTGCCCGAACAATGGGACGGGAGGAGCAACGGGGCATCACCGGTGGCAGAGCATGCGTCGGTGACGTCGTACAACTGGTGACAGCGGCGGAATGGCTAGCAGCAGACTGCAGGCCACGTACTGGCCTGTTGGCGGTGGAAGGTGCCTTGGGGCACGCAGGCAGGGAGTCCAAGGGCAGAGGGAAGGCGGAAGGCAGCAGGACAGGCGGCCGGCGGCGAGGATGGCAGTGGCAGGAGGTTAGGGTTTTTTTTTGTGGTTTCTCCCTATGTTCTGGTACCATGTTATGAGAGAAAATTCAAAAGTTCTTTATTGATTAGTAGGGATTACATATATATAGGTATTAGACATCCATTGGATATACGGATATCCAATAACCCGTTTAACTATAAAATACATCCCTAACTATTCTAACAGAGCTTATTGAGCATGTACGAGTTAGTGGGTTATTGGATATCCATTTAGTGGGGTATCCTCTAAATCCTTTAAATATGTAACTCTCTTCATCTAATAACAATATAGTCTTTATCTTTCTCCCATAACATGGTACCAGAGCCTAGGCTTAAACCCTAGCCTTCACATGCACCCCCAGCCACCTCATTGGAAATCGGCGCCGCCACTGGAAGCCTTCAGAAACCGTCGAAAACCCCCTTTTTCAGCCACTGTCGGCCAGTTCAGGTCTCTTTTAGCCCTCTTGCCGCCTCCTTTTCCACCTCCAGGTTGTTTCGCTGCCATAGCAGCCGCTGACGGCTAGTCCTGTCGCCGTTGGCAGGGGTTCTGGTGACCTTAGCCTCGTTGGAGGGCCGTCCAACCCGTTATTTTCACCGTTCGACGCTCAGGTCATGTCATAGACCTTTTCTAGTTTTGTTTCTTGTTTGTGTGAGTGTGGATACGTGAAATCCACACAGTTTGTGCCTCCAGGTATTGTGTTTGTGTTTCCCGAGGTGGTTTTTGTGGCATTTCAGCCCCGTATAAGTCAAATCAGTCTTGATTTATCTTATTTTTTGCAAAATTAGACCATCTACATTGTGTTTTGTTTTCATTGATCAATGGTTACTCATGAATCACTTGT
This sequence comes from Posidonia australis, assembly GCA_024699735.1. Taxonomy (NCBI): domain Eukaryota; kingdom Viridiplantae; phylum Streptophyta; class Magnoliopsida; order Alismatales; family Posidoniaceae; genus Posidonia; species Posidonia australis. The sequence goes on from JAMKQA010001289.1 coordinate 2,658, forward strand.
GAAAAACATTAATGGCACTTCTGAGAAGTTAAATGGCAAGAACTATCTACTTTGGGTACAAAGTTTTAAAACTTTTATCGTTGCACATCGAAAAATCAGCTACCTTATTAAGTCTCTTGTGGATAGCGAGGATGTATTTTATGATGATTGGTTGGCAGATGATGCGGTTATAGTTTCTTGGATGGTAAACATATTGTGTCTGCTGTGGCTCAGGGAGTTATGATGTTGAGGTCAGCAAAAAAGATCTGGGATACCCTTCGTTTCACATATGGCCATGAGAAGAACATCTTTCAGGTTTTTGAGGTTTATAAGTAGTTGTTTACTCTTTGTCAGGGAGACCACTCTGTTCCAGAACACTTTGCCTTATTACGGTCTTTACTTGATGAGCTTGAGGTGCATCAGCCTTTGATGACAGACATTACACAAATGAGACAGTATCGGGAGGAGCTTGTAGTGGCGATTTACCTGTTTAGTTTATCGCCAGACCTTAGTTGTCAGATTAGAGGTCACATTCTAAGGGTTGACTATGTTCTTGATCTGTAGACCACCTTTGCTCGGTTTGTCCGCATCTCCACAGGCACTTCTTCAGTTTCAGACCATTCTACTATGGCGACTACTCGTGGTTGAGGATGTGGTAGTTCTTGTAGTCGGGGTCGTACATATTCTGGGGGGTGCTCCAAGTGTACCCATTATGGTAGGTAGGACTGGACATCGTATTGAGAGATGTTAGGACTTGTATGGTCGACCTTTTTTTTCTTCATCTGCATATGTTACTACAGACTTTACACCAGCCAAAGTTACTAGTAAGGACCAGACAGTTACCATTTCACAGGTTGACTATGACAAGTTCCTACAGCTTCAGGCTACTGTTTCCACCGTCACTGCCTTTTATTCCACTTCCACAGGTACTAGTGCTTTCCTAGCTTCCAGGAACTCTTCCTGGATCATAGATTTTGGTGCTTCTTCTCATATGTTAGGTACAAAAATCCTTTTTACCCGTCTTTCCTAGTTATCCAACATTAAAATTGTAGCTATTGTTGATGGTCGTTCTTGTCCAGTTTCTAGGAAAGGAGTTGTCCAAGTTTCTTCTCATCTTTTTCTTAATAAAGTGTTATATGTACTTGATTTTCCTGTGAATCTTCTTTCAATTAGTGCGATTACCAAATAACTCCATTGTTGTGTGACCTTTTTCCCTTTTTACTGCACTTTTCAATATTTGCAGACGGGTAATAGGATTGATTTAGGTCTTGAACGTGGCAATGGTGTGTACGTGCTGGTTGGTGAGGAGATACCTCAAGAATTAGCCTCTATAGCGTCTACTTCAGAGCTAGCATCTCTATGACACTTTTGGTTGGGTCACCCATCTCACAGGAAACTTCAGCAAGTCTTTCCATGGGCAATCGTTTCCCTGTTTGATTGTGAGTCGTGTCAGTTGGGAAAGCACCATCGTGCTTCCTTTAAGCAGTTGCGTCTTGTATCCAGTTCTATCATGTTTGAGTTAGTACATTGTGACATCTAGAGTCCTTCTAGAGTCTCGTCTATATCTAGTCATAGATACTATATTGTTTTTATTGATGATTATTCTAAGGTGTCTTGGGTATATCTGTTAAAAGTTTCGTGGTCATATTTTTGATGTACTTAAAGCCTTTATTTTAGAAATAAAAAATCAGTTTGATGTTACTTTTAAATGTTTGCGTACTGATAATGCATTGGAGTTTGTCTAGAACAAAATTGAATCTTATTGTGCATCTCTAAGTATTATACATCAAACCTTCTGTTCACACACCTCTCAGCAGAATGGGGTAGCTGAAAGAAAGCACAGACACATTCTTGATGTTACTTGTACTATCATGTTTCATATGAAAGTACCTAAATATTTATGGTCTGATGCGGTACTTACTGCCACATACCTCATCAATAGGATGTCTGCACCATTTAGGGGGTGAAATTCCCTTTAGGCGTCTTCAATAAAATGCCACCTTGTTTTCTTTACCTCCTAGAGTGTTTGGGTGTGTAGCATTTGTCTAGGATCTCTCACCTGGACTTGACAAACTTTCTCCTCGAGCAATCAAGTGTGTCTTTGTGGGATACTCCAGGATTCAATGTGGATATAGGTGTTTTCATCCATCCTCTGGTAGATATTTTGTGTCTGCTGATGTCACATTTTCTGAGTCTTTGGCATATTATGGTGACTTTGGTTTTGAAGGGGAGTCAATCATTGAGTCTGTTTCTTTACCCACTGTTGTCCAACCTACTACAGTAGGTCTTACCTTCACCAACGGTAGAACAATCTTCTTCCTCCAATGCAGATCCATCCTCAAGTGATTTACATCTGTCAATTGCATTAAGGAAAGCTAGTCGTTCTTCCACAGCTCATCCTATCTTCCATTTTGTTACCTATGATTTTATCTATCCACAGTTCCGTGCTTTTGCTTTGTCTCTTTGTTTAGAATCCATTCCCAAGAATCATCAAGAAGCACTTTTACTTCTCTAATGGAAGGCAACAATGGATGAAGATGTAGCTGCTTTGGCAGTCCGTGGTACTTTGGAGTTAGTGACCCGTCTTGTGGGAGCTCAAGTAGTCACTTGTTGCTAGGTTTATATTATCAAATACAAAGCAGATGGTACACTTGATCGTTACAAAGTCAGGTTGGTAGCTTGGGGGTTTATTCAGACTTATGACATTGACTATGATCAAACATTTTCTCCAGTGGCTCGCCTAAACTCCATAAGGATTGTTCTATTTGTGGTTATCAATAATTCCTAGGATTTATGGCAATTTGATGTTAAAAATGCTTTCCTGTATGGTGATCTCACAGAGATTGTTCTTATAGAGCAATTTCTAGGGTATGTTGCTCAAGAAGGCGATCAATGGCCTAAAGTAGAGTCCAAGAGCATAGTTTCAGAAATTCAACCAAGTGGTGATAAAAAAGGCTTCAAAAATGTGTTGTGAATCACTCAGTCTTCTACAGGAAGTTTGAACAGGGATGTGTGCTACTTGTGGTATATGTAGATGATATTTTGGTGACAGGTAGTGATCAAGAAAACATTAAAGAGATAAAAGAATATCTTGCATCCCATTTTGCCATAAAAGATTTGGGCAAACTATGATATTTCCTAGGTATTGAGTTCACTTATGTTAGTGGGAAAATGATACTATCCCAAAGAAAGTATGCATTTGATCTTCTTCAGGAGACAGGACTCTTAGGATGTATTCTAGAGAGCATTCCTATGGAGTAGTCATCACTACTTTAGGATACTGGTTCTAAGTTGCTGGATGACCTAGGTCAATGTAGGAGGTTGATTGGCAAGCTTATTTACTTGATAGTGACTCGACCAAACATCTCATATACTGTTAGTCTACTGAATCAGCTCATGCATGAACCAAGGTAGGTTCACTGAAGCGAGTCTTGAGAGTCCTTGCATATGTGAAAAACTCTCTAGGGAAAGGTTTGATATATCAAAAGAATAGACATGTTGATGTAGTGGCATATTTAGATTTAGGATATGGAGGTGATAAAGGAGACAAAAAATCAACCTCTAGTTTTTGTACCTATGTAGGAGGGAATCTTGTGACATGGAGAAACAAGAAGCAGAATGTAGTGTCTTATTTTAGTACAGAGGTAGAGTACAGATCTTTGGCTCAGATTACATGTGAGATGGTGTGGATCAGATCTCTTCTTTCTGAACTTGGTCTATCACCTCAGACACCTATGCAAATGTTCTGTGATAATCAAGTGACAATTTTTATTATCAATAATCCTACTATTCATAAGCGTACCAAACATATCGAGGTCGATTGTTACTATGTGAGAGTTATGGTGTTGAAAAGGGTCATTTTTACTCCACACACTCATTCATCCGAGCAGTTGATTGATATTTTCACTAAAGGTTTGAGTAATAGTGTGTTTATGTATTTATGCTTCAGTTTGAAGGGGAGTGTTAGAGAGTTAGAGCTTATTGAGTATGTACGGGTTAGCGGGTTATTGGATTTAGTGGGGTGTCCTCTAAATCTTTTAAATATGTAACTCTCTTCATCTAATAGCAATATGGTCTTTATCTTTCTCCCATAACACTCAACTAGTGAGGACTCAACCTATTCCGAAACATATAGAATTTTAGTTTGTTTTCTTATTCTTTTATTTTTGTGGTGTTGTCCTTGCTCCATGTTTTTCTTCCTCTTTATGCTATTAGTTTGTTTTCCTTTTGTTTCTGAGCTAAACATAATGGATTGATTCAGCTTTGTAACTACCCTTCCACCATCACTTGCTTCTATAGCGCTAAGTTGCTCCTGACTGTGTAATAATGTAGGATAAACAACTATAAATAGTTAATAAGTTATATGTCAAGCAATATTTCAGTGGTTCATCTGCATGTATAATTTTCATGCTTATACGAATGAAGAAAATCACAAATTGGTATTCTAGATTTCTTCAGTTGGATTTTGTGTATGAATGTGTTTCTTATAATTCTTGTACATACGTACATAAATGTGCTTATGTATAATCAAAATCTTCATTGTTTTCAGTTAAATTATTCGAAGTTAATTTGTTAAAAAAATTGTATAGAAGAACATTGTAAAGAAAGCTTTATGGAAAAACTTTCTATCTCATCATTTGTAATGTAGAAAGCATGCTTTTCATGATCAATGAAGCATAAAGGTGTCAATGTGTCATATTTTAAGAAGATTGCTTGATGTAGCTATCAGATGGACATATATAAGAGATGCAACTGATAGAAGAGGTGAACTGACAAATTAATTTGATTGGTTCCTTCATAGAAGTCCTGAGTAACAAAAATCGAAATATTGATCCTCTCTAATCATTAATGCTTGTACAAATAAAAATTCTTTTTTCAAACATGTGAATGTCATTTTAGTTAATCTCTCTTTCTTTTGTGTTGGATTTTCTAACAAACTTTGTTTTTTTTTTTTTTTGCTAGTTTCAAATTCAAGTTTGTTTGCCTTAATAGAAGTCTATTGCCTAAAACTTCAAATAAAATAAAATATATTAGTTTTATTAATCCTTTTTTCTCGTCTTGTATTTTCTTTCAAATTATGTATTTGTGATAGCTAGACACAGGTATCCAAGTAGTGTGAATCAGTATTTATATCTCATGTTGCTTGGATTTTTTTTCATGAGACTGTCTTTGCATAAGCATGTGCGATTGTGATTGTGCAGTGATGGTGTCAGGACTATTAAGTGTATTGGTGCATGAGTAGCTGAAAGCTAGCAGCACCTTAACATTAACTTTACGTGTCATGTTTTCTTTTTCATTTATGTTTAAACTTCACAAGATACCAATAGACATTCTCTATAGGTTTTACATATACCTGATTTAAGTTGCTTTAGTTGAGATGTTTGCCTCTAATTTTAGTGACTTAGTTATTAGTGTTTACTTCACCATACAATTGAAGGATGTTTTTCTATTTCAATATTTCAAGGTATGTGGATAAGTTTATAAGTTGCACTTGACTAAAATCAAATGTGTTACCATTCCCATGGAATCTTAGACTTGGTTGCAAGTGCTGAACATTAAAATACTATAACTCTTGTAAGTTGGTGATGTAACACATAAAATGTAGATAGATCTGAAACTTAAGAAAAGTTGTATGAAATGGTATAAATAAATCAAAAACGAAAAAATGCACAGTAATGATGCACATTGTTTGACTTCAATGACAAACTAAGAATGCTATTCTTGTCTAAGTTTGGTACCTGTGGTACTGAACTATGATAGACACATGAATTAGCAAGTTTTGATCCTATGATCCATTTAGTACTTTGATAGTCATTTAGCAGAAAATGTTGTATGGTTGCATTGCAGAAAAGGAATAGGGTTGAATCCATGTACCGCAATAGTACTATCTTATAAAATTAACAGAAAATTATTAAATCGACACGCTAACACATTCTATGCGTCAAAATGCATGCACATGATTAAATTGGAATGGAGATGTTCACAACACATGTATATGTATGTAATATCCTCATATTTCTGTGCATGCTTTTCAAACTTGCGTCTTTTCAACTAACTGCGAGGTAGGCATTGCCACGTATGTATGAAGTTTATTTTTGTATTTGTTATTTCTAGCATTCTGCATTGTCCATGTTACTTTTAAAGAGCACCTACACTTCAATACATTAGGTTGGTACAAACAAAGAATAGTTTCAAACAACCAAGAATGCACCGTACGATCATCGTTGGGTTGTTTTATCATAGATAATGATGACTATGTGTGGTGCTTCCTGAAACAAGATGTGCTTTCACTTCTACAGCTGAAAAAAATTGTGAAATTGTGAAAAATCAAGAGAACGAAGGTCTTAATAACCATAGAATTAGGATAAGTAACTTAGTAAGAAGTTATACTTTCTCGAGAATCTATAATTGCCATGACATCAACCTGAATCACTGAACTTATTACTAATGTACTTCGGTAGTGAATTTAGGCTCCCAATTGGGTCATATTTCCAAGGTTGAAGGCTTATTTATGAATTTCTTCAAGCTCTTATTTATGAATTTCTCTTAGCTTAAATCCTTTACATTTTAGTAATATAAAAATAAAAATGCACAATTTTGATTTTATATACAACAATGTTTGAAGACATCATCATTTTTACGCCATCTATATTGTGATCGTCATTTAGTTATGGATCTAGTTGATTGTCAAAAAAAATTGATATTTAACAAGAATATTAATATTAGATCCTTGTGTCTAATAAGTAATTTCTCCTTATACAAAACATATCATCTTTCACCATAAGTCATTAGGTCTTATAGAGTGAATTTGTAAAAAATGTCATGATATTAAAGTGGGTCCATATTTTCAAGTCCATTTATATAAAGATCGTTAAGAATATTACTCCAACTCAAAGTGGAGTAATATTTTTGTGAAATAAAGGGAAAAATAGAATAGAAATTTATTATTTGAGGTTATATATTACATATTTATAAGGTAGGATAAATAGATATCCAATTACTTTAATATAAGATAGATCATATAATCTCTTAATACTATTTAATTCCTAACATTCCTCCTTAAGTTAGAGTATATATATTGATCATGTCCAGTTAGATACAAAGAGACTCATATGGTATTACATTCAATTCTTTAGTGATGATGTCTGCAAACTGATCAGAGGATTTTCTATAAGGAGTAGAGATTATTCCTTACATTATCATATCTTGAATGTAATGACAATTCACCTTAATATGCTTGGTGTGTTCATAAAAGGTTAGATTGTTGACATTATGAATGGTCGTTTGATTATCATAATACATTTTAATGGACACATCAATAGAGAAACCTAACTCTATCAGAAAGGAGTGAAGCTACATCATTTCATAAGCAGTCTGTGTGTGACATCTGAGTCTGATTATCCATTTTTATTGTAAACCATGTAATTATTTGTAATATTGTATATAGTTTATTAATGGATAATCTGTTGTTTCTTGGTTATGTGAGGTTGTGGTTGGTTTTCTGTGCATCTGCTTGTTATTTGGGATCTATGTGGAGTTCGGTTTGAGGATGCACAGTTGCCTCGGTTTGCGTGCTCGTTCTTTCCTTTTTTCTTTCTTTTTCCTCTTCTCTCATTCACGAGCTCCACAGACACTCGTCTTCTTCCCCAGAAACCCTCCACTAGCTCGTGCCACTACCACCAGCATCCCGTGCTTCGTCGTCGTCTCCGACGCGATGGGTGGTTGGCTTGATGTGGGAGGAGGAGATAAGAGGGAGAGGTGGAGGTGAGCATGTCGGGGAGGGCCGTGATGCGAGGAGGAAGAGGGAAAGGAAGAACGGCGTGCACGTAGTTGAGGAAGGAGTGTTTGGTGTCATCCATCGGTGGGAGAAGCCTCGCTGGAGTGCGCGAAGGATCACCGGGGCGCCATCGGAGGTACGTAGCCCTGTCTCTACCTCGTTTACATATTTCCTATTGATTATGCCTCAAGCATGAAAAATCGAGAGAAATGTATGAAAAATTGTAGAAAAATAGTAGGAATGATGGAAATGAGTTAAATGATGTGTATGTGTAAGGATCATGTTAGATTGTGTGAATATTGTGAGTTTCGAGGAGTTATGCCTTAAATGTTTTAAGGTTTTATTCTAAGCATGTTTCCTTTACGAATTTGTATCTTCTTGTGTAGTTGATGAAATTATGAATGGTTTGAGGGGTTTTGAAGTAGACTTAAGCATCTACACTCCATGATTTTATGGAAATTTATGATGCATGTTTGGGGGATCCGATCGAGACTCCCACTTTGGGCGAATTTCGTCGTTGTGAAACAAGGGTGTGTCTTGTCTGCGAGGAATTCGGTATGCCGAAATCCTAGTAGATTAAGCCAGATGCCTGCTTTCGGCAGACCGAAAACACTCGGTCCATCGAAACAGGGGGTTTCGGTATACTGAAATAGGGAATTTCGGAATACCGAATTGAAAATTCGGTATGTCGTTTTTGCCTTGAATTTGAGATGTTAAAATGTGAATTTTAATGAATGTTAAGTGGTTTTAATGGTATGGTGGGTTTATGTGATTGATGTTTTCCATGTGTAATAACATGGAGGCATGTGGAACCCCAAACAAATGGATTTGGCTGTGGTTTTGGGTCTTGACCCTATAAACGAATGAAAAGATGATTTTGTGTGGTTTTGGGCATAAAACCCAATTTATGGTTTCAAATGTGGTTTTAATGGCTTGAGTTGGGACCCGAGTGGAGGGTCAAGTGTTGCAAGGAAACAGAGTCCTGCTACAAAAAGAATGAAATGGAAAATGGTTTTGAATGGAACACTGATAATGTGGTTGTCAAGCTCATAGCGGTGTAGGCTGAGCCTGGGTTTTCATACCTAGTTGTTCGGGTCACCGACGGTGTAGGCTGAGCCTGGGTCGTTGTACCTAGTTGTTCGGATCACCAAGCTCGTAGCGGTATAGGCTGAGCCTGGGCTTTTGAGCCTAGTTGTTCGGGTCACCGACGGTGTAGGTTGAGCCTAGGTCATTAGACCTAGTTGTTCGGGTCACCGACTGGGGCGTTAGACAGAGACGTATCCTCGTGCACTTATGAAAATGAAATTGAGGCCAGTTGGCCAGGACGGTGACATCCCGCACGGAGAATCTCATCGCGGCAGTGCAGGAAGGTAAGGGAAGGATGTCCTCGCCTACTGCTTGTGTGCCTGGTTACTCCTGATCAAGGTAACAACAGTAAAGAAAAGTGGAAATGAATAAAGAAAGTAAAATGTGTTTTGGTCAGGATTGGACTGATGAAATGGTCCTAAAATCCTAAAAAGAAATGATGATGTTTAAACCAGTTGCCAGTCAATGTTTATGATTTGGTTTTGAGCCCAATGGAGCATTGTGTTTTAGGCTGGATCTGGTCAGAAATGTGAATTTGAAAAATGTGTTTTGGGAAGAAATCCCAAATATTGAAAAGGGGAAAGTTTTGGAAAAATGAATTCCAAAAGGTTTTTGAAAGAAATGTAAAGGAATGTTTTGTACGAAAAAGTGGTTTTGGAATGAATTTCCAAATGTTTTGAGAAAAGAAAAAAGAAACTTGGCTTTTGAAAAAGCATGGATTGGGATTGAATTCCCAAGTGATTGTTTAATAAAAAAACGGATGATTTTCAAAAAGAGAAAACTAAGTTTTGAAAAAGTGAGATTTATGGTTTTGCCGAGGTTTTGTGGTTGTATGTTTTGGGGCGCGTATTGGGTGACTTAGATGTCACTCATGCGTGCTATTTGGTTTTTTGGTGCAGACCGCATGCAGCTGGGTTCTGGTGCAGGAGTTGGAGCTTCTAGCCGCACATTGTGATCCTGAAGGTGAGTCTTAGTTATAGTTATATTTTTTCTGTAATTATTGTAATTATGCTTGATACTGTGTTTTGGTAGCATGCCCGGGATCGAGGCGTTACACTGTGTCATAGATTGATATTCAACTTCACCATTGGATCTAGAAACAACACTCTGCTTTTTACTATGTCACACTTCTGATCACTCCTACCTCTTGCGTAATTAGAGTTTGAGTACGTCTCAATATGTAAATGATTTTTCTTTTTTATAAACCAATCCTTCACCAGGAGCTTTCTTAATATAAGACAGTATTTGCAAGGTCCCCAACCAGTGTACTGTTCTTAGTTCCTGCATAAACTGACTGAGCACTTCAATGGTGTATGTAATGTCTAGGCGTGTAATAATTTGATAGATAAGCTTCCCAATCAGTTGCCTATACTTACCAGGTCCTCTTACAGAGATGACGAGCTATCCTAAAGATTTAGACTCTGTTCAAAAGGAGTGCTCTCTGGTTTGCATCCTAACAATCCTATCTCTTGTAAAAGGTTTAATGCATATTTTCTCTAGGATAATGTCAAGCTATCTTTGGCATAAGCAAATTTGATACCCAAAAAATACTTAGGTTTGACCATGTCTTTAGCAATAAAGTGTGCCTGCAAGTAGCATTATCTTTTGAATGCCTATGGTATTCTTATCAATGATTAAAATATCATTCACATACACTGTAAGAATTACACACCCACTCTCTGTGCATCTGTAAAAAACAAAGTCGTTGACAACACATTATCGAAAAGCACAATCCATAATGATACTGGTGAATTTTTTAAACCTGGCATGTAGACTCTACTTGAGACCATAGATTACTTTCCTGAGTAGACAAATCTGATCCTCCCATTGAGTAATATATCCAGGAGGTTGTTTCATATACACTTGTTCTGTGAGATCACCATCTAGGAAAGCATTCTTCATATCTAACTGACTAAGCTCTTAGAAATGGTTCATTGCAATAGAAAGAATGATTATTATGAAATTCAACCTCGTTATTGGAGAAAAGGTCTCAACATAGTCAACACCGTATTTCTGTGTAAATCCGTGTGCTACTAGGTGTGCTTTATATCTGTCAACTTCACCATTAGGCTTATATTTAATAATAAACACCTACCTATATGTAACCACATTTGTTTCTGTTGGTCTAGGAACCAAATCTCAAATACCTTGAGATACTAAATCCTGCATCTTCTCATTTATAGTTGTTTTCCATTGTGATAATAATTTATCCTCTTGGTAGTTCCTGGGAGGTGATTCAGAAGCAATGGACAAGGCAAAGGTACGATCATATACCGTGAAGTCTATCATAGCTAGCAAAATGTGAAATAAGATGTATAGTGGAAGTACGTGTACTTTTTCGAATGGCAATTGGTAAGTTAATGTCTATGAGTGGTAGATCTGTAGAATGTGAAGAAGTAATGGCTGTAAAGGGACGTTTCTGTCAATGATATACCTATAAAGGACAAGACTCTTTGTTTTTCACAATAGTGATATCAGTACCATTAGTATCACAAGACTATACAGGCACTGGTAAAGGGATAATCTTTGTAGGTAGGTCAGTATTGCTAAAGAAGGATTGACTCTCAAAGATCGTAACATCTGTCGACATAATGTATTTTCTAATGGTAGGAATGAAGCATCGATACCCTCTTTGAGTATGGAAGTATCCAACAAAGACACAATGAATAGAATGTGGATCTAGCTGATTTAGATTTGGAGTTAAATCTTGGACAATGGTAATACAACCAAATACCCGTAGAGGAAGGGTAAAGAGGTCTTTATTAGGATACAACCGTCGCAGAGGGATCTCCCCCCCAAGTGAGGTAGAAGGCATACGATTGTTGAGATAGGATGCCATGAGCACTGCATCTGACCATAAAATACTTGAGAACATGCATCTCAATCATAATGAAGCGCGTTACATCAAGAAAATGTTGATATTTGTATTCAACAACTTCACTCTGTTGAGAGGTATATGGGAAAGAAGTTTGATAAGTAACATCAAGGGAATCACAATGACTTTGAAGGTTCATTTGAGTAAATTCCAAAGTATTATCAGTACGAAATTTTTTTGGGCAAACGGAATATTGATTCTTTATTTCAGTAAAAAATTTCTTAACAATATCTAGAACACTGACTCTATTTTTTAACAAATAAATCCACATGACTTGAGAAAAATCATTAATAAATATAATATAATATCTATAATCACACAGAAATGGTGTTCTGGTTGGACCTCATTTAACACAGTGAATCAACTCAAAAGGATTCCGACTATGACGCAGAAGAAGACTTTGAAAGGTGGCATGATGGTGCTTACCTAACTTACAAGATTCATAATGAAAAGAAGAAACATAAATGCAAGGGAGTGCTTGCTGCAACCTTTTAAGAGACGGATGATCTAATTGATGATGTCAAATGAGAGATGGTTCTACTATGGAAGCTAATGAAGTAAGTTCTCGAGGTTTCTCATCTTTAACTAGTCAGTAAACTCCTTGACTATGTTCACGTTCTAAATCAATCTTCTTCCTTATTTGTAGATCATGAAAGGTACTGTGAAAAGGAAAAAAGGTTACAAAATAGTGAAGTTGCTTGGTAATAGCGCTAATGGATAAAAGATTAATTGAAAATTCAGTGACATAGAGGACTTTGTCTAATGTTAATTGAGACGTGACACGAATAGTGTCTTATCTTGAAACACGACAAGTCCTACCATCAGTAATAGAAACAGATCTAATGTCAGATAATTGGGATATACAGGAGTAAAGGTCAAGGCTACCTGTCATGTGAGAGGTTGCTCTTGAATCAATAATCCAAGAACTATCTTTCAAGGTTAACAAACAAGAGGTACTTGATGTGGAAGTAGTGACATGTGAGGCCAAAGTAGTAGAGGACTGGTTTTCGCGGAGCTAGAGGAACTATACGTACTCATCCTGTGAGAGGGTTATTGAAGACATATTAGTAGTAGGAGTAATTGTGGGTATAGTAGTCTGTCTCGGTGGAAACCTTCCAAACTGGTTTTCCAAACTTCTCCCAGTAACGATCTGATTGGTGATTTGTACGACTGTAGTGCTCCCATGGTGCACGGTCCTTGTCATTTATATGTCCACTGCCTCCTCGCCAACCAAAATTACGTTCAGAGTTGCGATCACAACCATGGGTAGCTGCCATAGCAGAATGATCAAACAGGGTAGTGGACGTGTCAGTAGAAATACAGAGTACGTGAGAGAAAGTAGTCTCTAGACTGGGAGTAGAATCTACACAAAGAATTTGGCCACTGAATTTGAGAAGAGAGCTTTAGGGTCAACTAGAAAGATAGGCTGCAACAACTAGCTCCTCTCTGTACCGACGCATAGTAGTAATATGAGATGTCAGAGGCTGATAAATATCAAGTTCATCTAGAAGAACCCTTAGTGAAGCAAAATAGTCCTGTACAAAGTTGTTTTCCATCTGTAGTGAGAAGATCTGCTCATATATCTCAAATACACGGGAAATATTCTTCGTGTATTTGTACATCTGTTTCAAAGTGTCCCAGATTTTCTTTGCAGGTCTTAAAAACATCACGCCACAAGCAACATTTGGTTCCATATTGTTTGCCATCCAAGAGACTAGTAAAGTCATTAGCTAACCAATCTTCATAAGTATTGTCTTTGGCATCTAAAGGAGGCTTAGTAATATGTTTGATTTTGCAATATGCAGCCAGAAATGTTGCAAAGCGTTGTGTCAACAATAAGTAGTTGTTCCCATCAAGTTTTTGAGAGGTCCTGCTGAGATTTTTAAAGAGAGATTCCTTTGAAGCCATGCTGATTTAGAAGAAATCAGATCTGAAAGGTGCTATGTAGGTCTACAATCGTGTAGAAAATCTTACAATTAGATGATATAAAAGTTCAAGAATCTACAAAAGGCAGTAGATCAGGTGGAAAAGATGAAACCATCCTCAATAGTAGTAGAAAGAGGTATCTACAGTCCATCACATGTACTGCATAGAGATAAGGGCTACCAACACGATCATCGGTGGTAGAACGGCCTTAAAAGGGCTGTCGAACAGGCTCTCTGGCTTGTTTGCGGTGGCAGGATGCGACGTCGGCGATTGAAGAGGGTGGTGCCAGTGGACGAAGGGTCGGATGGGCTCAAAGATGACGTAGGAGAAGGCTGGAGGGCTGGCCGGCACAGAAGGAGTGGCCTGAAAGGCTTGATGGCACCGATAAAAGGGCTTGCAAGGTCAGATAGTGCCAATGGAAAGGCCTAGGTGGCGGAATGGAAGGGTTTGGAGAGGTCAGATGGCATCGACGAGGTGGTTGGAGAGGCTGGCCGACGTCGGATAGCTTGTCGGAGATGGTGGTGGTGGAAGAACCCTAGGGTTTTTTCCGGGGTTTGGGTACCATGTGAAATAAAGAGAAAAATAGATTAAAAATCTATTATCTAAGGTTACATATTACATATTTATAGGGTACGATAAACGGATATCTAATTATCTTAATAAAAGATAGACCATATAACTTCTTGTAGACATCCTGAATTTTGCAAGTAATCTTGAGCAGACTTGGGAAAAGGGATTGGAGCTGTTGCAGTGATGGTTCCATTTAGTTCCCCCAAACATCCCAAACTTATCGGAATCAATTAAACTTCACTCGCCATGATCCTTAATTGCCTGGTGGTCCCAAAAGATCAATCCAAATGCTCAGAGTCTGGTTGACTTGTTTTTATTGGGTCATGCGATAATTTTAGTCGAATCCTCATGGTGGATTCATTTGATGGTTAGAACTAATGGATGAAGCTGACGGATTGAGGTCGCGAGAATCATTGATGAAGTGCCTTATTTCAGTGCAGAGGGGTGCAGAAGTCTTTCTCACCACTTAATGACTTGATTCTTAGTCGTTGACGGTTGGGATTGATTGGAGGCTAGTGCCACTACTTTCAGAGACCATCATACCCTTGCTTAAATCTCAAATTCACCAAGTAAAGCCACTAGAGCCCATCATCGTTGCTTGTCTCAGGTTGTTACTCATCAATGGCCTTAATTCGTGCTAGTGGCCTATTTAAAGACCTTCTCTGCTACGTAAGAAGTGGTATCATCATCACCTCATTTCCGTCATTTCTAGTAGAGCTCCAGCTCCTCAGTCCTGCCTAGGCAATTCCCAACACAGCTTCGAGCATCAATTCCTCCAGTAGCTGCTCTCTCTGGTGAATTCCAGACGTCCTGAGCCATCGTGTGCCACACACAGAAGTTGCTTGTGTTTTTGGATCCCCCAACCCTCTCCGTGTCACCAAAGCTTGCCTCTTGGTCGACTTGCAAGCTTCCAGTCTAATCGAGACCTCGTCGGCATTGAGACATTCACGATCTGTGCTTGCAGGGCATAACAGGTACACATTTTGCTCCCTATTATCAATTTTCAATACTAGAGATGCATGTGATTAGAATCTTAGCTTAGAGTTGAGCAAACTTCAGGAGACAACAGGACTATATCTCTTTCTTCTTCCTCTCCAGCGATCATAGAGATTGCCGACTTCTTCCTCCTTGATCTCCCATTCTTTTGATAGAGACCTATGTTGGCTTGGATTAGGCATTGAAGCGTTTTCGGCATTTTCATGGTTACAGCGCCTTAGTGCACGTAAGTTAATATTGCTATTCAAGTGATTCACTGTGCTAATCTAACTGTACTATGCTTCTTTTCTGATAGACTTGGTTGGCTGCTCATATGGGAATGGAAATCCTGCGCCCCCAACATTTTGTCTTTGACTCTTACAGTCATACCAATCATCCACGCCCCTTTCCTGGCGTCCACGAAATATGCGAGAGATTGCAAAATCTTACTGAGGATACTATAGTCTAGCACATTCTGTTCACAACTGCAAAGCCTTTCACTGTTTTCTTCAACGATAGCAACATCCGACTAGTAATCCTCCTGGGGCACACGGGCAATGTGGAATAGCATCCTGTTTGTGTTCTACGTCAATTTGGCTTCTGCCAAGATTCGATTGAGCAGAACCCTATGCCTAACTACTTCAAAGGGTATGCATTCGGTTCCAATGCGACAACCTCCGAGTTAGCTTGCTTGATGCGTGGCGGCATTCAATCCTATGATCTTGCCATAACTGAAGGTTGGAGTTGCACAGCGAAATACGAGGCCGAAATACAGAAAACTATGAATGGAATTCCTCCTGGTGGCACTTCGTTTGTAGGAGTTGGCAACTCAAAAAGAGCAAGAATCAACTATTTGTAACTTGAGGGCCTACTGCTATGAATTTCCCTTGTATTCTTTATTAAGTGTGCAATTTTTTTATAACTAATGAGCTGTAATAAAGGAACGAAGTTGTTTCAAAATGCATCTTTTTTGGCAAACTTTATTGCTTTCTCCATGAAATATTCCTTCTAAGTGAAGAACTAGATTTGGCCTGTCTTAATGATGAACTCAATTGGTGCTCTTTCAACACGTAGCTTGTGTTGGCTCGCATGTACCTGACAACAATACTGTCCCAGTTATCCTCTTGACTTAGAAAGGTAGCTGACATGCCCCTGGTCAAAGACCTATCGCCAACCAAAGAGCAGTTAACATGTCCTTGATTGAAGCTCCCTTTTTGCCAATATTCCAACTCAAAAGGTAGCTAACACACCCCTAGTTGGAACATGGGCAAACTCCTTGCACAGTGATGTAAAATGCAAAAGAGGTGTGATCTAAATGCTGAATGTCAAATGACTTATGCAAGATTTACGTAATATTGAATCAAGATTTATGCATGGTGTACAGAAGATATTGGTGCCCTTAGTGCCAGGGAAGCCTTTATTGCCTGCTACAAGTAACTAGAACGTCCTCAACTCACCTGACCTTACCTAGATCCCTAGGTTTATAGGTGGCTCTCACTCTATTAATCGATTTTTGGAGTAAAACGGGCTCCATGCCAAATTCCTAGGGTCCTATACCTACTTTTTCAATAATTCATTTGTCATTTACTCCCTAAAAGGCATGTTGACTCACACTATCCCTACTTGGAGGTAATAAACACCTAGGCTGGGGGGTGGCTGCTCTTTTTCAATTTCAACTTAAGGGGTGGCTAGTCCCATTGGAAATATGGGCTTGGTAGGTGTGTGCGTCAACTCCTCTCCGAGATAAGTTATAGGGATAGAGTTGTCCCACATGCTTCTTTCATTGAAGTTAACTTCTGTCTTCATCTTCTATCTTCTCATTTCTTTTGTGCTCCAATGTCTATGTTTGTTTTTCCTTTTCTCACACTCTCACGCTCATCCTAACATTTTATCTCCCTCTTGAAGTATAGGTCCCTTGGGAATTTGTACATTTTGTCTAATTTACCGCAAATAGTTGCTCCTTCACCTCCTAGGTCGCACAGGTAGTAACACATGAGGACCAAAACTTTTCCTAAGTAGGCTGGCTTTTCGATTTTCATCATCGGACAATGGTTATGCCAATGCTTCCTATTATGACTACAATGTGAAAGAAAGGAAAGTAAAATGCATATGATACAACATGCACGATGCGTGGAAACACATAGAGATGCATGGTCTGTAATGGTATACTTTGCAGGGCCCGGGAGTGGCAGAAAATTATTGGTAGTACTTTTTTAGGTAGGATGCATTGATAGGCTCTGACTACTCCACATGATCCATACCCTCAAGAATGACTGCACCTTTGGACAGGGTTTCTTTCACAACGAATGGTCCACGCCAATTCGGCTTGAACTTCCCTCAAGCATCAGGCAGGTGAATGGCACGCAAAACCAAATCACCTGGCACAAAATTTCTAGGTCAAACTTTCTTCTGATATGCTCGGGCCATTTGCTTTTGGTAAAACTGGGCATAGTGCAGGGCTTGTAATCTGTGCTCGTCAATCAGGTCTAGCTAAACACAACAGTCTTGGATCCATTCTGCCTCCTCAAGTTTAGCTTCTTTCAAAATTCTAAGTGACGGAATTTCTACTTCGAAAGGGAGGACTGCTTCCATGCCATAGATGAGTGAATAAGGTGTTGCTGCTATTGATGTTCGAACTGATGTCCTATAAGCCCATAGTGTGTAGGGGAGCTTTTCATGCCATTCCATGTGAGTCTCAACCATCTTTTTCAAAATCTTGATCATATTCTTATTAGCTGATTCGACTGTACTGTTCATTTGGGGCCGATATGGAGAGGATCTGTAGTGTTTGATCTTGTAAGTCTAAAGGTAGTCTTCGACTCTTTTTGCTATGAAGTTCATTCCATTATCTGATATGATTGCATGTGGAACTCCATATCTTGCAATGATATTATTTCTGATGAATTTTTTTGTAGTTACCGCTGTGACTGTTTTGTACGATGCCGCCTCGACCCACTTTGTGAAGTAATTGTTGGCCATGAGAATGTACCGATGTCCATTGGATGCAGCTGGATGTATTGCCTCGACAACATCAATTCCCCAGATAGAGAAAAGCCAAGGTAATGACATGCTATGTAGCTATTGTGGGGGAGCATGTATGAAGTTACCATATACTTGGCAATTGTGGTATTTCCATACAAATTGGCAACAGTCCGTTTCCGTAGTGAACCAGAAATAACCCTACAACATGATTTTCTTGGCCAAGAGCACTTTATTCTTGTGTGGACCACATGTTTCTGCATGAACTTTTAGCATTAATTGTCACGCTCCAAATTTTCCACAATAATTTAAACAAATTAAATTACGGGAAAACTAAAGCTAAACAGTAAAATATCTAACCACCAGGAACCTGTGTGTGCGGCTAGCAGACTCCAAACTATATGCACTACGCTAAACCAATCGCATGTCTGCACCTGCGAACAAAACCACAAGGACAACGCATGAGTGACCAAAGTCATCCAGTACACACCCCACGAAAACCGCGGAAAACAAAACTATAATCAATTTTCCTTTTAAATTCCTTTCGCAAACTCTTTTCTCAAAACCTCAGAAACCAAGCCCAGACTGGCCAAAACCACAAACCAGGGCTCCACTGGCCCAAAACCACAAACAACGGCCGTCAATGGCCAAAACCACACACAGTGAGTCGTGAAGCCCGACGCCAGGCAACCAAACTCTGGCCACACGCAGTCCACCGAGGAGCGACCCCAACATTCTGCACTGCCACGGTGAAGCCACCCTGTGCAGGAGTGATCACTGTCCCACACTTCCCCTCTCTCAGGAGAACCCTCAGAAGCCAACCCCTCCCTGGGAAGGCTGTCCTGTCTCTTAGGACGCTACCAGCTACGGGGCACGTGTCCCACCCGCATTGGCCACCACAGGGTACGCCTCCTCAGGGCATCCTCCACACACGGTGCTTAGGAGGGAGTGTCATACCTCCACACCCGAAAACACCTGAGCCTCAGTGCTCACAGCGACAGCAGGAGTATCATACCTCCCCGTCATGCCACAAGACACCTCAACCTGCGGACCACAACCCTAGCCTCGAGACGACAGTCAAGGAGTCTCATACCTCCAGGACCCGATACCCCTCAGCCTTAGGTATCTCAGCCCCACGACCTCAACAGGGGACATCGCGCCCGACCACCCAAGAATGTCGTCACATTCCCTGGTCCCGACGACAAGATCCCACGCTGCCTCGGCCCACAGACAGAAAATCAGGAAAATCATTTTCCAAACCAAGCCAAACATTCCTTTGAAAACCATTTTCCAAACCATTTTCATATCCTTTAAAACTCTTCCAAAACCTCGGCAAAACGGCGCATCAGGTATCCCAAGGGACCACCACTGATAGCCCACAATCCCATCTCACAGGGACAAAACACGACATCCAGAAAGCCATCGAAAACACATTGCAAAACTCACTTGGGCCCAGAATCGACATGCCGAAATCAGATTCGGTATGCCGAAATCCCCTGGTTCGGT
>JAMKQA010001290.1:0-19088 GCA_024699735.1 Posidonia australis
GATTTTCCTATCCACGGTTCGTTCCAATGGGACGGATCCTGGTGTTCCTTTTACATTTGAGATTTTCCCATCCACGGTTCGTTCCAATGGGACGGATCCTGGTGTTCCTTTTACATTTGAGATTTTCCCATCCACAGTTCGTTCCAATGGGACGGATCCTGGTGTTCCTTTTACATTTGAGATTTTCACATCCACGGTTCGTTCCAATGGGACAGATCCAGGTGTTCTTTTACATTTGAGATTTTCTTATCCACGGTTCGTTCCAATGGGACGGACCATGGTGTTCCTTTTACATTTGAGATTTTCCCATCCACGGTTCGTTCCATTGGGACGGATCCTAGTGTTCCTTTACATTTGAGATTTTCCCATCCATGGTTTGTTCCAATGGGATGGATCCTGGTGTTCCTTTACATTTGAGATTTTCCCATCCACGGTTCTTTCCAATGGGACGGACCCTGGTGTTCCTTTTACATTTGAGATTTTCCCATCCATGGTTCGTTCCCATGGAACGGATCCTGGTGTTCCTTTTACATTTGAATTTTCCCATCCACGGTTCGTTCTATTAGGATGAATCTTAGTGTCCTCCTTTTCATGTTTGATTTACCTTCCTGTGGGCTGGTAGCCCGAACTACCCGGATGACATCCGTGACCAGTCACTTCCCGGTCGGCATGCACCGTGAGTCTTGTCTAGCGCTTTTCTCGACAAGTGTGATAACCAGTCATGTCTTTTAGGAGCTGATTGGTCGTCAACTCGTCAGTATTTGGTTATCTTTGTTGTCTTCTCTGATATATGGCTTCGGCTATGGCGATGGGGCCTCTAGTGCATTCACTAACTAGTGGCTAGTTGCCGATGGCTAACTCTTGCTTATGGCTTCAAGTGGGGTATCTTTGTCAACCCTAAGCGTCGGTCTCTGTTTTACTCGTCCACCGACCTCGATCAGGGAGGGGCATCTGTAGACACCCCAATTTCCTATTTTTGCAGGATGGAGATGTGGTGGTTGAGCTCTAACCCTAATTGAATCTGTTAAGCCCACTTGGGGCAACAAGACCACATAGGCCCAATTGAAGCCCATTAGGCCAATGGAGGCCCACATAGGCCCATTAAGCCCACATAGCCCACTTTGGCCCAAAAGCCCATGAAGGCCCACCATAAACAATTTAACCCATTTTTTTCTTCCAACCCAACACCTTAATTTTTTCCCTATCCATATTCATCATTTTTTTCTCCTTCTTCATTTACTAATATTTTTTCTACCAAAAAACATACAAGTCCCACACCCATTTTCCTCTCTACTGATTTCTCACAATTTAGCCATTGAACCCATTTTCTCCTCACTGATCTCACCAGCCATTCCAACCCAGCTCGAGCTCCATCAGTCCAGAATCTCCCAAGGCATCCAGAGCCACAGGATGTGCCACCGGCGAAGCCTGGATCGCCATTCATCTCTGTCGGCGAGCAAGGGGACAGCAGGAGGCAACTGTTTAGTAGTCTGTTAGGTCTGTTAAGGAGGGTGTTAGCTTAGTTAGTGAGTTAGGTAGTTTGTTAGATGGCCTATTAGGACAGGTGGCAGTTTGTTGTGAGTGGGTCGTTGGGTTCTTCACCTATATAAGGAGGGGTAGAGGTAGAGAAAAAAACTTTTGGCAAGAGAGAGAAGGAGAATTGAGAGTGCCAGAGGATTCCAGAGAGAAAGGAAGGTTCGCAGAGAGAGGAGGAGAATTTCAATGCTCCAGCAAGCTACAGAGGTAGATTCGCGACGTCAGGCTAGGTACGCCCCTTTCTGACCACTTCTAGCTTTGTTTGTAGCTTCATAGGTTCCCCTTTCTCTCTTCTGGATTGATTCTGAGCAATTCAGCTGGAGCTCACCGTCGCCGTTTTCAGGCGATATAGGTGGGAGGGTGGCCGAGGGCACGGTCCTGGCCCCTAGTAGCATCCTATCTTCTTCCCATGGTCTTCCTCGTGCTCCTCCGCTCCTTGGCGCGCCACTCCATCGTCTCCAGATAGATTTGCCTGAAGATCGCCGGAGAAGCCATTTCCGCCGTCACTGGAGAAGATAACCACTGCCCGAGGTGGACAAGGCGCCTCCCGTAGCTACGAGCCCCTTTGAGCCTCTAGAAACACTCCACAACATGCCTGGAGCACTCCAGACCTCGTGGAACTGTGCCACGAGCTCCCGATTGTCGCAGCAACGCTGCTCACTAGAGAAGAAGCCGTCGACAACCGTCGGAGCTCTCCTCTGCTCCATCCTCCTCCATTTAGCTCCTGGAGAAGAGAAGAAGCTCCTCCTGATGCCTTGGGGCCTCCACTGCCCTCTAGAAGCTCCTTCTTCCCCGATGCCGTCGCCGGAGCTCCTCAACGGCGAGTTAGGTGGGAGGCTCATTCCCACCGATTGTTCTTGGATCCACTCCGATGGATCATTTCCTCTCACCTCCTTCTTGCTTTCTGTGAGGTCTGATCTTAGATCAGACCACGGGAATGCTTTTTATGCCTCGTCCGGCGGTCAAAGGTGGCGGAGTTTCGTCGCCGACGGCCGTCGTTTCTTTTCTTCTTTTAAAAATAAATTGAAACATTTTATTTTGATTGAAGTTCTGAAACTATGTTTTCTTTACATTCAGATCCTTTTATCATTATACATAGGTCCTTTTATTACAAATAGGTCCTCCATTCAATTTTCATAAATCATTCGAATAACGTTTTTACTGAAAATATTGCATTTTCCCCCTAAACATTTAAAATAATGTTTTCCTGGTTTAAGAATTTAACAAAAGCCCTCAGTATTTCTTTTAATGCATTTTAATTCAACTTTTTTGCATAAAAGACCCTAAACTTTCCTGAAACCTTTTTGAGTGCACTTTTTTCTGTGAAAATTGCATAAAAGCCCTTGTATTCTTCTAAAATTCTCTAGAATGCTTATTTTTGCTAGGCAATTTGAAATTTAACCCCTACACTTCAATGATTTTATTCTGAATGTTTGTTTTCAAGGGTAAAATGACTGTTTTGCCCTTGAAACCTTCTAAAACTTTCCTGAATCATTTTTCTTGCATATTTTACCCTGAATTTCCACTGAATTGCATTAAATGCATGTTTTAGCGGTAGAATTGCATTTTAACTCCTAGGAAACTTCATTTTGACTAGGATTGCACATATTTGCACATTTGACCCCAGATTTCTTCATAATTGCATAGAATGTATTTTGCTATGTATAAAAGACCCTAAACTTTCGTAGCTTGTTTCTAGCTTGGTTTTCTATTCGCTTCCCGGATTTTCCTGGATTTTGCCTTTAAACTTGTTTTGGCTTTCCATCGCCCGAGGGCGTACAGTAAAACGCTTGACAAAGCCGACATGGTCCCGAAATGAGGATTATTTTCCTCTTATTGATTTTCTCGGATTTATTCGAATTTCCGCTAATTTGCGAGACACTTTCCGAGAATTTCTCGATTTTCACGATTTTTCTCATCGCTCTAGGGCTTACAGTAAAGCGGCATTCTCCATGCCTACATTTGACCCTCGGATTAGCTTTTCCTTTATTTCATTTCTTCAATTTGATTTGTCATGTTTTCAGTCATATTTAGCATGGGCATATAGAATAAGCAAGCATACATCCATAGACCATTGACAATAGGGAAACCTAGAAAGACCGAGTTTTCTCAGGCGTATGGGGGTGCCTAACCCCTTCCCTATGCGTAATCAGAATCTTTATCCTAACTTTGGCCCGCATTCATTTGTGCATTATCCATTAGGCATGGAGAACATACATACATTCTGCATCTTGTTTGCTTCCCAGTTTTCTTGTGTTTTGGGTTTCCTTGTCTTTCCATTAAAAGACTAGGTGGCAACTCCTTTCCTTATCCTTTTTATCTTCCCTTGGTGTTTCTAGGTCTAGTCTCTTCCTCCGGATTCACCATCTTTGCCGTGACCATATCGGGTCTCCTCGTGTGCTTCCACGCACCCGGTAGGAGGAGAGCGGTGCAAGGGTTCCACCGGCATGGTAACAGTGACTAATTGTGGTTGTGCTGTTGCTGTGACTGAATTTGGCTGCGACTGCGATACTGCTGTTTCTGGGGGTAACAAAGCTAGATAATGGGATACTGGGACAACTACCTGTTGGTGCACTGTTCTGCCTGGTCTGGCTCAACTGCACTCAAGGTATCTTCATCTGTGTAATAATCCTCAATGCAGACCCACTCGATGTCTTCTGCTGGACTCTGCTGTTGCTGCACTGCAATGACTGGGGACAGATTCTTGTTCGTGTCTTTCACACCTTCACTAACGAAGTTAGTCAGATCCTGAGGGACAAGCAACCTTCAGTGCCTGTGTGTGCCTCCCCGTGGTTCTTGGTATCCAAGTCCTTCACGATCTTTTCTTTCCTTCGCCTCAACAGGCTTCGTGATCCCTTGACTGTATTACTCAAGCGGCGCTCCCTTTTCGTATCCCCACTGGTGACAAAGGTTCTCAACCATCAATTGAGGGTGGCTACAAATGTACAAGAAGCTAACACGTTCGAATTCCGGAACAAAATTGATCAGCTCGAAACGGTTAACACTATAGAGCACATCCGACGGCTTGGGATCAAAGTGGACAGTCTGAAGATCGACCGAAGAGATTGTGTCAACCCCATCCCTCTCAATGTTCTATACCATGACAACAACAATGTCGTCGCCATAGCAGAACTTGATCATACAGTGTAAGGTTGATGGGATGACTTGATGCTTGTGCAGCCAATTGCGCCCAAGCAGGAGGATGAAAATAGGTTTGAGATCAACAACATAGAATTCGACATCGAATTGAGCCAGACCGACAGTCAGATGAATGACAAAAACCCCCAACGCATCGTGGTGTGTGTTGTCAAAAGACATCATCCCTTTGACAACTGGCATAATGTCTTCGGCTTTGAATCTGATTTTGCTCGCGGTATGCAAGGGGCAAATGCTTAGACCTGCGTCGTTATCAACCAGTGTCAAGGGGATTCGGAACTTCTGGAACATCATAGTGACGAACAGCCGTTGGTTGTGGTTGGTTCCCACTAGGGTCAATTCCTGGGACGAGAAGGAGATGATCCGCGGCATTGCGATCATGCCTACCATGTTCTCAATGGTTGTAGGCTCAATGGTGGGGCATACATGGGCCACTTGAATTACCCTAAGGAAGGCTTCCTGGTGCTCGATTGAGGTGTGGATGAGGTCCCAAAAGGATATATCGGCTAACCTTATTGAGCTGGGTGGTGATCATCCGGGGATTTACTAGCAGTGTTGGGGGAAGGTTTAGTGGTAATTTCTTCGGTGGCGGGCTTAAGCGGTTGGCTTGCTTACTGAGGTGGAGGCAGCACTAGGTGGCTTGCCCTGGGGACTGGACCGCGTGATTTCTGCACACATTTCTATGGCATTGTCATACGGTACTTAGTGGGTATCCCTAGTCAAATTAATGTCCAGGGGGTACAAGCCGCCAACTCTAGTATAGCCAATGGTTGGCTGGTAGGACGCATGGTGGAGTAGGCTACTAACTAGATGGGTTGGGTAGGAGCTGGCTGAGGTCTGGCTTCAAGGCATATGGGATGGGCTAGGGGAAGTTGCATGGTAGGCGAAGCGACCGCACGCTCTGTCTTGGTAGCCAGGTGAATCATGCCGACGACTGACTTTGAACCAAAGAGGAAGGATAGGTACTGTTGAGATGGAAATGGTTCAGAGGCAAGGTGGATATGACTGGACGGATCTAGCTAGGAAGAGCCGGATTTAAGAGGAAAGAGGCAGTGAACCCTTGAGGTCCTGGGTGCTCCCGGATGGGGGTGCTAAGGGAGAGGCTGATTTACAATGCTGGGGTGTGGCTGTGCTCATGCTGGTGCTGGTGCCTGTGCTGGAGTGGGTGTAGATCCTGCATCCTGAGAGTTGATGACAATGACCTTGCGGTCAATGAGGTCATGTATGGTGTTCCAGAGAGTGAAACAGTTGTCCGTCGAGTGCCCCGGGGCTTGATGGTAACTGCAGTACAAATTTGCTTTATACCACGTCGGCAATGGATTCGGTGGTGGGCGAACGTTCGAGTACCTGAGGAGCGACTGCACCTTGGGAAGGATGGCACTCAATGGCTCGACGAGTGGGGTGAAATCTCGGTCGAGTCATTGGGGCCTTCCTTGTGGGGTGCTGTCCTTGCCTTACTGATGCTACGGGATACACTGGCTTGCCGGTGGTAGTGATGTGTGGTGTCCTATGTGCTGTGCCTAAACTACCTGATTTTGAGCCGACAGGCCCACCATGTTCACTAGCAGAGTAGGGGACCCAAGGTACGCAACAGTGCTGTTTGAGGCATCCCTCCTCTTCGGATAGCTGGAGATGGAGCCGTTGTTGTTGTTGCTGCTGTTGTTGGCGGTGCAGGCATTGTGGTTGGAGGTGGTTGCCTGCTTGGCAAATGCAGTGAGTGCATGGAAGCTACCACTTCATAGCGAGCCCTCCATTTGGGCGTCGGCTCTAATCAGAGAGGAGAAAGTGGTGATAGGCTGGATGCTAAGCTGAGCCCCTGTGGCTGGCTGTGCCCCACTGATGATCATCTTAATAGACTCCTCATCAAAGGGTCTATCCTTGACTTGTGAGGCAAGGGCATGCCAACACTCGACGTACTCTCCAAACGGCTCGAGGGGCTTCTCCTTGGTGGTAGCCAAGTCTTCCGTCTTGGGGACTAGGTCGAGATTGAAGGAATATTGTTCCAGGAATGTCTGGGCTAGGTCATTCCAAGTCTGGATGGTCGCCATGTCCAATGAAGTGAACCACTTCAAGGCAGGGCTAGAGAGACTATTTTGGAACAAGCGAATCAACAACCTTTCGTCAGCCTCGAGCTAAGCGAGGTCTCCACAGTGTGCCCTTAGATGGGAGATTGGGTAGCCTTTTATGTTGTATTTTCTGAAATTCGAGACTTGGAAATTGGGTGGGAGAGTTGCCTCTGGGAAATACTAGAGGTCTCGGAATTGAAAAGACCGGTGGTCCCCACCCTGCACTTGTTGAAGTGCTCTTTCCAAATCACCCATCTTGGAAAGGAGGGCATCTGGGGTCGCTGTTGTTGAGACTGGCATAGCTTGGGTGGGTACCGCGTATACCGTGTGAGTTGCACCGATGTACTCCTCCAGATCCACCATCATACCACCTAATGTCATGGCATGATGGCCGGCATACCCATGTGGGTGAGTGGTGTGGTGCGAGATGCATGGGGGAACTTGTGTTTGATGTAGGGACGGAGGGAAGGCAATATGCTATGCTGTGAGTGGTGCGGGGTTTGTAGGCAGTAGCTGCTGTCCTGGTATGAGTCCAGGCAGTGGGATGAGGGAGTGCTGCGCCCCTGCCAGGTCGAGGGGCTGGCCACCAAGTGCTGGAGATGCATGCTATGAAGAGTGAGATGAAGGTGAAGGATACAAGATTGACACCCCCATTGCCAGACTAGCGAGCTGGGGCGACGGCCGGGGAGGTGCAGTGGGTGCAGTGTGGAACACTAAAGCAAAGGGAGGCGAGGCCTTAGGGGGAGGAGAAACTTGGAGCAGTGAGGAGTCTAGGGAGAGTGCCATGCCCTGCAGCTTTTGAGCAAGGGCCAAGAAGTGCTGGGCTCCCATCGATAGCAGTACTGAGGGACGGGATAGTCAGCAGAGCTGACACAGTAGAGGGCAAATGGGGAGCAGACTATCTAGAAGGGACGATTCCTACCAAAGATGCTACCGTAGCCAGTTGGGAGGTCAAGATAGATGGGCCTTGCAGAGGGAGAGACATCAGCGGCTCTGGAGCTCTGGTGGCGGCCTCCACAACCAACTCTGTGACGGGGTTTAGACCGGACATGGTCTGCCATTGTCCCGACGCAATAGGGGAGGATGCCCCATGGGCCTGGAAGAGGCTGACATGGGGTGAAGAGATAGCTGAGGAAGCCAAAAAAAGGGATAAGGGGGCCGAATGGCAATACCCTCAGTGGTGACAGCAGAAAGAGCTTCACTAGCATACTGGGTCATGGTAGAACGTGAGCGAGTGTGAATAGGCTACGGTAGCTGACGGAAGGACATATCCTCCGACGAGCTATCGTTGGAAGCGATAATAGCTCGGGGAAGGCTAAGAAGGGATGTCACACAACACGGAAGTAGAGAGGGGGTGCTCAAGCTCAGGTCAAAGGACTCGTGCACAAACCTGTTGGCAAAAAGAGACAGGAGCAGTTATCAAAACCTGAGGATAAGCAAAGTAATGTTTATTAAGTGGTATGAATGGCACACATGCACATGGATGCAACTAGCATGCACTCTCTCACCGTCTAAGTGTTTCCCAGGAGGCTGTCTACTCTAGACGCTCTCGGGGTGAACGGGTCTTCGACTCAAGGTAGAAAGTAAGGTTCCATCCCATGACAAAGCTGTGGAATGGTGGTGCGTTGGGAGCCTCGACCCTGCCAAATCATGGGTTGTATCCTCTACTAACACTAACACGACCCCAGACAAGGGGGGACAGCCTAACATTAAATCCTACGCTAAAGAAATAGGACAAGAGAACTGGAATCGGCCTTCGTAGCTATAGGTGGACTCAGAAGAGAGAGATGCATGCTCCTATATGGTTCAATCATGCAATATGCCTTTGTGTCTTTTACTTGCATTTTATTTACCAGAGGGGACGAGAGTTGAAATTGGTCTCTAGTTTTGCCTTATTAATTGTTTCTTTGAGTTTGTGTGTTTTATTTTAAAGAAGGAGAAGGCAAACATGTCTCTATTCTCCTAGCATGTCAAATGCAAAAAGGGAAGAAAACACACAAGTAAGGCAAACAAGCAAGCAAAAGGCATGATCATGGCATGTGCAAGTGTCCTAGCATCATGACAGTGGAAAAACAAAAAAAACATCGAACACATCATAAAGCATGTATCATGGCATGTGCAATGTGATGTGGACATGTTATCTTGGTGTAAATTAAAACATGCATCATCCATAAGGCATAACATATCAAGTGCACACAAGGAAAACCATGCAGGCGAGAAAGAACCAAAAACGAAAGTCGAAGTCTATCTATCCCCAGTGGAGTCACTAGTTTTTATGACCATGCCAGCGAAGGGGAACCACCTCCAGTGGTAGGGCCATGGTAGATCTAGCGAATGCGAGGATGGGAAGATGGCTCCAAAACACCGGAAAAAGCGATATGAAAGTAAAACATGAAGTCGCCACCTAGTTTATTCAAAAACGGGAAGACGAGGAAAACCGTATCGGAAAACCAAAACTCGAAATCGAATGTGAAATAAGATGACTCATGCCAAATAGATTCGACACACGGATCAATGCGAACCAAAGAAAAGATAAGGACTCCTATTACGTACGGGGAAGGTGTTAGGCACCCCCACATGCCCGACGAATCAGTCTTTCTCAGAATCTCGCTCACGTGCATGGAAATGTAGGCACTTAAATGCCAATTAATGGGGTTATGTGGATGATGCAAGAGAAATAAATTGTATGGCTAAAGGGTATGACATATTGAAAACTGAGTGCAATCAAAACAATAGACATAAAACTAAAACATAGGATGCAGGTGTGGTGGGATTAATGGCTAAGCTGAGCTAGATTTTTCCTTGGATGACCTGCACATGTGCCATGCGCAAGTCACTTGCGTAGCAACGACACGCCTCCTAGAGAGGTCCTAGCTATTTGCCATCATGGCCTTACCCTAGGCACACAAGAAATACAATACAATGATTACTAAGATGCAGAGGGGATATATCAGGCTATGGCTCATGCATTGGCTAAGAATCGAGAAAAGCCACTTCATTAGGGAACATTCAAGCAAAAACATAGGATGTGAGTAAATCAAAGAGTAAAACTATGCTAAAAGAAACAAACCATGCATGAATGACCTAGAATAGGGTAGGTGTGTCCTTGGCTTGGTCGGGTCTGACCCCACTAGGGCCTTGAGCGATACACACATATGGGGCACGCTATCAGGGTACGCAGGTGGAACCAGGGTCAGACCTACCCCTTCATTGGCTTTTCCTTGGAAGGCGGAGCATCACCAGACCTAAGGGATCATCCGAGAGCTCAAGGGGACTACAACGTCACGTTGCAAATGTAGAGAAATCAATGAAATGTAGTGGTCTCTTCTCCCCTCCTCCATCGCCAGTGTTAGTGCTAATCCACCTTCGGTGAGCCTCCGCATGAGGTTTCCGACCTGGGGAATTAGCTCGACCGCTCTAAGAGGTGAAGGGTGGAAGAGGGGTGTTGTTGGTTGTCCAAACCAAGCGTTCAAGGGCCGGGACGGCCTCATGCTGGTGATCGCCGTCCGTCGGCGGGGTGAGTGACGGGATGCGATGAGATGTGGATGAAAACACAAGAAAACCAAAACAGGAGTGATGAGACAACGACGCTCTTTATTCCTATGGTAGTTCGGGGAAGATTATTGTACCTGTGGGTGGTTGAGAAGGGTCGCTGGCATTGGCAGGCGGGGGAGTTCCGGCGAGATGTTGAACGGCGAATGTGGGACTGGTGACGGTCTGGGGATGGCTCAGGAGTAAGCAGAGGTTGGTTAGGGAGCCTGGGATGTTCGCTGTAAGGGGAAAAGGGCGGCTGGTCGGAGTTGGGGTGTTGGGTTCAAAATCTCTGGCGAGGTCACTCTCTGGATTCTCTCCTCTCTTCTCTCGCATGAATCTCTGGTTTCCCTTGGCTGAAGGAGCTCGAGGGGGTTTTGGTGGTCGCTTTTGACGTGGTAGGTGGCTGATCTTAGGGCGTTGCTCAGTGTCAGGGATGCTAGGGGATGGCTTACCGGCACCATTGCAGCCCTTACGTGACGGCGAAAGCGGCGCAGGGCGTGGGAAAGCTTAGAGATGTCAGGCACGTCAGGAGACATGTTGTGGTTTCGTGCGCAACGTCGCTCATACGAGGTAAGAGTTTGTACGACGGAAGCAACCAGTCAAGCGACGCTTGTCGTGCTGCCCTGGTTCTAAAGCGCGCTTGGGCCACGCAAGCGGGCAGCACATGTCATTGGGCTAGAGCACACAGGTTGGGTTTTAGGTGCTGGGCCTAGTTGGATGAATGGAATTAAGGGTAATTAGAGGTTTTTTGGGTTGGCTTGGTTAGGGAATTGGGGTAAGTCCAAGTCAGTCGTCTAATTGCGCTCTATATCGGATCTACCTGCCAACGTTGACCATAAACCGAGGTGTCTAAAGGATCCACGCCCTCTTTTTTTCCCGGTCCAACGTTACCACACTGGACCCCTTTGATTTGAGCCATGATTCTTCTGCTTCATTCCCACTATCCCTGTATCACTCTTTTCTCGAGGGTTCAAGCTCCACAGTGAACATGATTCAACTCACCGCTAAGCGGATTATCCAGCAACCCCATCAGCACAACCACCCTCACTAGCTACACCAATAACCCTACAATCACAATCACTCTCACCAACCACGCCAGTGACCCTACTAGCACAATCACCCTCATTAACCACACCGTTGACCCGACTTGCACAACCCCTTCCATTTACAGCACTAGTCACCCTGTTAGTCCATCCCACCATGTAGTCTCCAGTTACGGCAGCAACAAGCCTACCCCTTGCTAGCCAAGAGTCGGTCGTCAGGACACCTTTGGTTGTTAATTTGACCCAAGACACTCATTGCGTGCCCTATGACTATGCTGCAGAGATGTGCACGGAGGTCACACGTTCGGGACAGATATATAGGGCCCTAGCTCCTATGCCTATGTCGAACTGACCTACTATAGCTCCACCATAGCTAGAAAGCCAACCAGTGAAGGCCAACCTACTGTAGCTCCACCACCTTGGCCAAGCCCTCTTCCACCACAGCCAAACCCGTGGTCGACATCACTACCCAACTCAAGAAGGTGAAGGCCAATATTTCCATCTAGTACTTGATCCACACTTCGACTGAGCGCCAAGAGGCCTTCCTCTGGGTCTTCTAGGCTGCCCATGTAGCCCCCTCCATAGAGCCTACAGCCTTGGAAACCATGTTAGGTATGATTGCCACACCCCAGGTCATCTCCTTCACTTCCCAGGAATTACCATCGACAGGGACCAATCATAACCAATCCTTGTTTGTACTAGTACAGTTTAAGAACTTCCGCATCCCCCTCACCCTAGTCGATAATGGTGTAGGTGTGAACGTCTACCCTTTGTGCATAGCAAGCAAGCTCAAATTCAAGGTTGATGATATTGTGCCAGCAGTGAAGGGAATGACATCGTTCGACAACACACACCACGACACGTTGGGCTTGTTAGTAATCCCCCTTGTCATTGGCTTAGCTGAGTTTGACGTGGAATTCTACATCGTGGAACTTGAACCCTCGTTCAGTCTCCTACTTCGGCGCCCTTGTCTCCACAAGCATCAAGTCATCCCTTCGACTCTCCATCGCATGATCAAGTTCAGCTGCGGCGATAACATCATTACTGTCATGGTTGAAAACTTTGAAAAGGAGAAGGTCAATGTTGTTTCAGCCTTGTCCCATTAGACTGTCCGCTTTGACTCCAAGCCTTCAGATGTTCTATTCCAGGTTAATCGGTTTGAGTCGATTAACTTCATCCCTGAATTTGAGCATGGCAGCTACCCTCCTGTCCGTAGAAACCCCTCCAGGATGGTTGAGAATCTATGTCACCATTGGACATATGAGAAAGGGACACCTCTCAAGAAGTACGGTCAGGAGATCGTTGAACCCGTTGCCACCGAGGAGTGGAGAAAGTGAGAAGGACTCGGTTACGAACAATTGCATCAAGAGAAGCATTCCCAGCACTTGCAGAAATCAAGGTAGAACTCCACTCCCGCCCTCACTCACTTTGTTAGTGCAGGGATTCTCTGTCCAGGTCAGACTCTAGACATGGCAGTGATACAACAAGAGACTCCGTCGAGCACTGGTGAATGGCTAGTGTAGACACCCCAATTTTGTAGGATTGTAGGTAGGCTTCTCTAGAATAGACTTTTGGTTACTAGGCTCTCAATCACTTTTCCCCAAGACCAACTTGACATCTTAACCTAATTTTATCCACATAGACTAGCCTAAACCCTAATCAAAAACCCAAGACCTAGCCTAAACCCTAATCCTAAACCCAAAACCTAGCCTAAACCCTAATCCAAAACCCTAATCCAAGGCCCTAAACCTAGCCTAACAATTCCTAACCACTTCCCACTCCATCATAACAACCTATAACAACCTTAACCACCTAAACAAACTATAATCACTTCCCACTCCATCTTAACAACCTATAACCACCTAAACAAATCCCAATTACTTCCCACTCCATCCTAACAACCTATAACAACCTCAACAAACTACCCATAACAACCAAAACAACCAAAACAACCTGGCCATTGCAAGCCTATAAATACACCCATTTGCAAGAGAAAAAGGGGGCAAAAAGCTTAAAAAGAGAGGGAAAATACTTGAAAAAAGAGGGAAAGTTTGAGTGAAGGGAAACCAAGTGGAGATCAATCAAACCAGAGCAATCAAGCCAACTAGAGCAGTAGAGGAGCTCCAGACCACTTAGGAGGCTTGTAGGAGGAGCAGTTCATAGCTTTGGCCACCATCTCTGGCGATCTCCGGCTAGTGGAATAGCCTCCACCTACTGCCAGCTCAGCCGTGCAGTCCCCCTGGAAGCCTTTAGAAGCAATGCACCGCCCACAGCATCCACTATCGCTGGAGAAGACGACCAGTAGTGAAGATCGTCTGGGAAGCTCACGCAACACCACTCCCTCCTATTCAGTGGAAAATCTTCCTCTCCTTCCCCTTGATATTCCTGAAGTGTAACTCGACACCCCGAAGCCTTGGTTTCCTCCCACAGTCGAGCTTGCCGGAGAAGATGGAGTTGACAGTGAGGTAGATCGAGATGGAAGAGTATGCACCTCTCCTGGCCTCCGCTAACTCGAGCATCTTCCTCTTCTCCACGACAACCTTCTAGAAGCCTCGAAACGCCACGCCGCCGCCTCCAGGAGTTTCTTCCTCTTTGTGCTTGTCGCCAAAGTCGCAACGTCGACGAGCAATGTGGGGGAGGCACTAGGCCGTTCATAGTGCGATCAGAGCCAGTAGATCCTCTTCCCTCTTACTCATCAGTCAATTGGATGCAAGATCGGGCATCAGGGAAGGCTTGGATGGCTTCCCAAGTGGTTTTCTCTAGCGAGGTGCAGTTGCCGGCCTCGCTGGCGACCGTCTAGTGTTTTCTTAAAAATTCTTTTAAGAAAACTTCTTTTCTCTTCTTTTGTTTGCATTTAGGTCCTTTTATTTTGCATATCAGTCCCTACATTTATTTTTAAATAATTTAATAATGTTGCACTGAAAATATCAGTTTCTGGCACATTTGCAAACCAAATCCTAGAAATTCATGTTTTTACTCAAAAAAGTGCATAGATTTTCATTTTAAGCCCTGAATTTCTCCAAAATTACACTGAATGCATGTCTTTATGGCAGAGTTGCAAATCAGTCCTCGGAAATTCATTTTTTCATCCATAAGTCCACTAATTTGCTCAATTAACCTTGAGTTTCTTCAAAATTACACTAAACACATGTTTTGCTGGCAAATTTGTAGATTGGACCCTAGGAATCCTAATTTTACCAAAAATGCACAGTTTTACACATTTAACCCCCAACTTCCTTAAAATTGCATAAAATGTGTTTTCTTAGGCGTTTTTGCTAATTTAACCCTAGAAACCTTAGTCTTTATCTAGGAACATGTAATTTTTGTACAGAGACCCCTGGAAACTTATATATTTCACCCATGCTTACATTTATACATTTTGTTACCCTTTTTTCATGCATATATTCTCACGCTTATTTTTTTCTTGCATCATGCATGCATTTCAAACTTAGTTTTCACATTATTTTCCGGATTTCTACCAATTTTCATGATTTTGATTTGATTTGGATTTTCATCGCCCCAAGGCGTACATTAACAGGCTTGACAATGTCGACATTGACTCAAATGATGATTATTTTCTCATTTAGTTTTTTTGGATTTCTTAAGTTTCTATTGTTTTACGTGACACTTTCTGAATATTTCCAATTTTCACGAATTTTCTCATCACCCAAGGGTGTACAATAAAGTGGCATTTTCAATGTCTACATTGTCCCTTAGATTATTTTCCTTATAATTTCTCTTTTATTTATTTCTTCTCTTCGATTTGTCATGTTTTCGCATTCATCTTAGGCATGTGCATTAAGAGTAGACAAGCAT
This sequence comes from Posidonia australis, assembly GCA_024699735.1. NCBI lineage: Eukaryota > Viridiplantae > Streptophyta > Magnoliopsida > Alismatales > Posidoniaceae > Posidonia > Posidonia australis. The sequence goes on from JAMKQA010001290.1 coordinate 15,152, forward strand.
ACACACACTAGATCATTAGCAAGCTGGAAACCTCGAAAGACTGAATTCTTCAAGCATATGGGGTGCCTAACACCTTCCCCATGCGTAATAAGAATCCTTTCCCTTTCTCTGGCCCACAATGGCTAAGTGTTGCATCCATTAGGCACAGAGCATACACGTATTCATTTGCATCATTTTCTTGCATTCATATGCATCTTGGTTTTCCTCATCTTTCCATTAAAAGACTAGGTGGCGACTCCTTATCCTTTTCTTATCTTTCTTTGGTGTTTCCGAGTCTAGTCTCCTTCTTCGGATTCACCATCTTCACCGTGACCATATCAGGACTCCTCATGTGTTTCCACAAACCTTGGAGTCATGCAGGGTTCCACCAGCATGGTCACAGGTAGGTATTAAGGATTACTATTCCAAGGAAGATGCCACAACAGCTTCAGTTTCGACCACAACAGTTTCGGTCACAGTCATAGTGCCAGATATGATAGTTCTAATTTCAGCCTTTGCCACAATTCCAGTCACCTCACCGACAATAGTATTTTCAATCTCCACACCAGTCTCGACCATGACATTAGTGATAGCAGTTGTCCCAAAGGCAAGCCATGCAGCCTCCATCGAACATCATACGGCGGATCCTGCTCCTCAGCACACTCCGACTCCAATCACGCCTGCCTAGATCCAATTGTTGGCATGGAGCACTAACCCTTGTGCAGAACCATTGGCACACACAAGCAATAGTCTAGAGTCTATGTATTTTGTGGATCTCGCCGCTGATGAGGACGAGGAAGTAGTTGTAGAGGCACGGATGGACGAGATGCTCCAAGACAAGGAAGTTCTATTTCAATAGCAACTCGCCATGTTGGCAGAGGACACCATAGCAAAAGTGAGGCACCAGAAAGGCAATGCTACAATGATTGAAGCATCGCCTCTCTCACCACAGGAGACTCAGGACCATTCAACTATCATGGTTCTAAAAGAAGAAGAAGAGTCAGCTTACTCTAGACTGGATGAGTTAATCACTTAGCAGTCTGGTGATGAGTCTAGATGGTATCAACAACTTAGACCTCACCTTAAGAAAGATGGGGACCAAAAAAAAAGAGACCCTGAGCTTGGCTTAGGGAAGAACGCAGCGGCAACACTCTAATCAGTCAGCAGTAGGATAGCTGCCAATCAGCAGTACCCCTTGTAAATAGCAAAGAAAACCCAGAAAAATCAACAATAAGTGAAGAAGCAGCATTAGAGGGGCAAGAAGGACTTGATTCGAAGGAGGATATAAAACATGATGACACAGAGATTGCCCATTGCCAGTACAAGAATATGAGAGTCAACGTAACTCTCCTCTAGTGTCGATCGGGTCAAGCATCGTAACAGATTTACACCTTCAATACAGTAGACTCTACTATTCAGAAGGAGATTTTGTTTGAGCTCGTGGCCTACGATGAGGAGGATAACAATGGTGCACATGAAGATGACAGCACGCCAATAGAATTCCCACACCATGATGATGACCTAGAAGGCCCGAATCTCCATGTGGAAGAATAGAATGAGCTATTAAACATCAGAACCACTGACGATGTCAAAGAATCATCAGTGCTAAACTCACCCCTTAGGTTAAGGCAGAATTTATCACCTTCCTCAAGGAGTACATAGATGTCTTTGCTTGGAGTTACAGCGACATGGTCATCTTGGACATATAAGTAGTGGTACACACTCTGCCATTGAAGCCAGATGTCAAGCCTATCAAGCAGAAGCTTAAATGATGGAGACCCCAGTGGCTGCTCAAACTTAAGGAGGAGATCATGAAGTAGCACAAAGTGGACTTCATCAGGGTCGTCCTCTACCTAGAATGGCTTGTAAATGTCGTCCCAGTGCCGAAGAAAGATGGACGGGTTCGCATGTGCATTGATTACAGAGACCTCAATCGGGCAAGCCCCATGGATGACTTCCCGCTACCCCATTTTGATATTCTTGTGGACAATATAGTCGGCCAAGAAATGCTATCGTTTATGGATGGATTCTTTGGCTATAATCAAATCAAAATGGTAGAAGAAGATATGGAGAAGACATCATTCATTACCTTATAGGGAGTCTTCTGCTAGAAGGTGATGCCATTTGGACTCAAGAATGCAGGGGCTACGTATCAGAGAGCTATGATAGTAGTATTCCACAACCTCATGCACCAAGAAGTCAAAGTATATGTTGATGAGATGATAGCTTAATCCAAAGAGCCCAAAGTTCATCTAGCCTGCCTGAGGATGCTGTTCAACCATCTGTGCAAGTACAAGCTCCGCCTCAACCCCAGTAAATGTGCCTTTGGGGTTTCATCTAGCAAGCTTCTTGGCTACATCATTAGCTAGAGGGGGATTGAGGTCGATACGACTAAAGTTCGGGCTATAATTGACATGCCTCCCCCTATTGCAGAGAAAGAAGTCAGGGGACTGCTGGGTCGCCTACAATATATTAGCTGATTCATTACTCAGCTTACACCAATCTGCGAATCGATATTCAAGCTCCTGAGGAAGAATGCACAAATCAGTTGGAGCAAGGAATGTTAGGCAGCTTTTGACAAGATCAAGCAGTTGTTGGCCAAGTCTCCAGTTTTTGTCCCACTAGTGCTAGGGTGGCCCCTACTCCTCTATCTATCAGTAACCCAGCATTCTATGGGAGTAGTATTGGGCCAGCATGATGAATCCGATCGCAAGGAGAGGGCAATATATTATCTTAGCAAGAAGCTTAATGATTGTGAGGCTAGGTATACTATTATAGAAAAAACTTTGTTTGTCTCTTGTCTGGGTAGCCCAATGCCTAAGGCATTATATGATGGCACACCCCGTCCTACGTCTTTGTCGCCATGACCCAATGAAGTATTTGTTCCAAAAGCCTACGGTTGTAGGGCGATGTGTCAAGTGGCAAGTATTGTTGTCTCAATACGACATCACCTTCGTCACACAGAAATCCATAAAAGGACAAGTGTGACCGTACCGGTGGAACCCTGCACGACTCTCCAAGATGCGTGGAAACACACGAGGAGTCCCGACATGGTCATGGTGAAGATGGTGAATTCAAAGAAGGAGACTAGACTCGGAAACTTCAAGGAAGGATAAAAAAAGGATAAGGAAAAGGAGTCGCCACCTAGTCTTTTAATGGAAAGACGAGGAAAACCAAACACAAAGGAAAAAAACCTAAAGAAATCAACACAAAGAAAACGCATGTATGCTCCGTGCCTAATGGATATAGTGCACAAATCAATGCAGGCCAGAGAAAGGGTAAGGATTCTTGTTATGCATGGGGAAGGTGTTAGGCACCCCCATGTGCCCGAAGAAATCGATCTTTCTAGGTTTCCTACTTGCTAATGGTTTGTTGTGTGTATGCTTGTCTACTCTGAATGCACATGCCTAAGATGAATGTGAAAACATGTTAAATCAAAGAGAAGAAAAGAAATAATAAGGAAAATAATCCGAGGGACAATGTACGTGTAGACACCCCGATTTTGCAGTCACTTGGCAGCAAGCTCCTCTGGAAGATGCTCTAGTTGCAACCACCACACCTAAACCCTAACTCCACCAAAACCCTAAACCTTCAAGCCCACTTAAGCCCACACAAACCCAGTCAAACCTAATCGAAGCAAAAACCAATAATTAAGAATCAATACCAAATGAAACTCATTTAAAACATTTAAAACCATAATTAATTAATTAAAACCCTAATTAAAACCAAAATTAAACAAAATCCACCTAAATCCACTTAAAATCCTAATTAATCAAGTGATGTTGTGCCGAGTGGTGAAGAGAAAACAGAGAATACGAACGATGCTCACATCCCAAGCATCCAAACCCTCCCTCACAGACGAACCTCACATGAAACCCTAGACATGGAGAGAAGAGGGAGGAGTTCTCTCCACACAGATGGAGACAAAATAGGGCTACATAATGCCAAAGAGGTTACA
>JAMKQA010001292.1:0-22618 GCA_024699735.1 Posidonia australis
TCATCGGCTGGCTCCCAATGATAGTACTGTCCCTTTGATCTGTTTGACTTAGAATGGCAGCTAGCATGCCCCTAGTCAAAGACCTAATTCCAACCAAAGAGCAGCTAACATGCCCCTGGTTGAGCTCCCTTCTTTGCCAACATTCCAACTCAAAAGGCAGCTGACATGCCCCTAGTTGGAATGTAGGTAAACGCCTTGCAAAGCGATGCAAAAATGGTGAAATCACCAATGCTTAATGCTAAATGATTTATGCAAGTTTTAAAGATGGAAGCAGGATTTATACATTGTTAATAGAAGATATGCCCACAGCGCTGAGGAAGCCTTTATTGCCTGCTACAATGAATTAGATTGTGTCCTTGACTCACTTGGTGCTACCAGGATCCCTGGGTTTATACTGGCTCTCATCCAAGGATTTCTGGGGTAAAATGGGCTCCATGTCAAATTCCTAGGGCCCTACACATTTAGGCACTTATCCATGCATTTCATATCCGTTTTCCTCACGTATGCATCCCTATTTGTTGAGCCGGCATCCTATGCCTTTCCTTCATGGATTTCTTTTTTTTCGCTTTGTCCTTAGGGTCTCTTATCCTTTATCCGATTTGATTGGCTTTAATCCTACATTTTAGATTTTTGATTTGATTTGGATTTCATCGCCCAAGGGCGTACATTAACAGGCCTAAGGGCCGACATTGTCCCCACTACGAATTATTTTCCCCTTTTTTATTTTCATGACTTTTTACATGATTCTGATTCACTCTGTCTTCAGAGTTTCTTATCCGATATTTGATACGATGGGTTTTGATCCGAAATTTCATATTGTTGTTTTGATTTGGATTTCATCGCCCAAGGGCGTTCATTAATAGGCTGAGGGCCGACATTTGTCCCTACCGTAGATTATTTTTCCCTTTTTTATTTTCACGACTTTTTTCATGATTCCGAGGACTCGGGTTGACTTGGCTTGTCATCTTTTTGATATCATTATGTTTTTCAAAAGTGTTCTTTAACAAAACCTCATCATTTCATGTGATTTTTTGCGATTTTGTCAATTCATGTGGATTTCTTCGCAATTTTCTCATACTGTCTTACACATCCATCCAGTCTTGTCATGGCATACATATTATCATGATTAGAGCGTGATCCAGGTTTAGAAACATTCATCTAGCCTTTAGCAAGCAGTTGGACTAGAAAGATCGAGTTTCTCGGGCGTACGAGGGTGCCTAACACCTTCCTCGTGCGTAATAGGAATCGTTACCCATCATCTGGTTAGCAGACATCCAACCTTCATATTTGCACTCCTAGCATTCATCTTTTTGCGGTTTTCCTCGTCTTTCCCTTAAAAGACTAGGTGGCGACTCCTTTTCTTTTTCTTTTTCTTTTTCTTTCCTTGCGCCTTCGCCATCTTGGCATGGCTGTGATCTCATTCCCACTGGCACGACCCCGCGCTGGAGCCTCCTCGGGTCGGCATGGTCACAGAACTGGCAACTCCGTTGGGGATAACCAGATTCCAGCTTTCAGGTTTGTCCTTTTTGCTTGCTTTGGCTTCATATGTTGTTTGTTTGCCTCGTTGGTGATTGTTTGTTTAGTTAGCGAGCCTTTTGCACTTTATTTCACACATTTGCTATGTCACTGCACACACATGCTATATATCATGCCTTTTGATGTGATGGATGTTTTCCTTTTCACAATCATGATGCCACGACACTAGCACATGCCTTTTGCTTGCTGTTTGCTTGCTTGCTTGCCTTACTTGTGTGTTTTCTTCCCCTTTTCTGCACTTGACATGCCTAGGAGAGTAGAGACATGTTTGTTTCGCCCTTCTTGTTAAAATAAAACACACAATCTCAGAGAACAATTAATATGGCAAAACTAGAGACCAAATCAAACTCTCCCCCCTTGATTAATAAAATGCAAGTAAAAGACACTAAAGCATATTGCATGATTGATCATATAGAGCATGCATTCTTCTCCCCTGAGTCCACCTACAGTCCGCGAAGGGCAATTCTGGTGATCCGTTCTATAGCTTTGGCATAGGACGTGTTGCTAGTTTGTCCCCCCTTGTCCGGGGTTGTGTTGATGTTAGTAAAGGGTACAGCTCCATGCTACTGCAGGAGACGAGGCCACCAACGCACCACTCGTTCACTGCCTGCGCTTTGGCCAGGATTTAGAGCGAGGTCCTTCGCTTTCTAGCCTGAGTCGGAGACCTACTTACCTATGTGTGATCCCGGAGTAGATGTCCTTCTAGGAAACACTTAGTTGGTGAGAGAGAGCATATTAGTTGCATTCATGTGCATGTGTGCCATTCATGCCACCCTAATAACATTGCATTTGTGTTCTGTTTTACTCACATCATGTTTCCCTGAATCCTGTTCCTCTTTTTACAGGTTGTTGTGCGAGTTCCTCGACCAGAGCTCGAGAGTCCTCTTTCTCTGTTTCCCCTTTGGTGACAAATCTCGATCATCCTTTCCCGAGCTACCCGTCGCCTTTGACAATAGCTCGTCCTAGGGTTCATCCTTTATCTTGTCGCCGCAGTCCAATTCTCACTCGTTCTCATTCTGCCATGGCTCAACACATTGGTGAGCTCTTGACTTCTGCTGCTCCAGAGGTGACTACCTTTTCAATTTCACCTTCGACAGTGACCTCTACGGCCTCTGTTACTCTTCCCGACCATCATCTCTTGATGATCGTGAATCCCTCGGGTACCGAAAACTGGCAGGCTCACACCACTGCAGAGCCGGTCATCGAGGCCGTCATTGTGACGGCCGCACGCATTCTGGAGACCCCACCCCTGACTTATCCCCTGGCTCGATCTGTCACTTTTGACACCCAGTCGTCTGCGGTGACACCTTTGATAGGATCTCTTTCCACTGGATAGCCTGGAGTTCTGCCTTTTCTTGAATCTCCCGTGCCTTCGGCCTCGACCTCTGGTGCCGCCACCGAGGTGTCCCATATTCTCCATACCCCGTAGTTTCTCGAGCTTGCTCAAAAGCTCTAGGGCATGGGCTTTTGTATCATTCCAGCTTCCTTCGCTCCCCCTACGGGTCTAGAGGTCCCTCTGTCACCTCCCTTTGCATGTCATGATGCACACACTGCAATGCCTCCTCAATCGTCGCCCCAACTCCTTGTAGCCTCGGCGATGGCAAGACCAACTCCGCTTGCAGCACCCCCACTAGTCATTGCACAGCATACCGCCTATGCACCTAGTGGCCAGCCTCTGCACATGGCATGGGCGTCACATCCTCAAGCCTTATTCCCTGGATCTGTCCCGGGACCGCAGCGACACCCTTTTCCCACTACACCTCACTTAGTTCATCATACATCTCCCTCTTCTCCTTGCATCAGAATCAAGTTTCTACATATACCACACAACACTTTACACCAATGCACGGGTACGCTGGCCATTGCACACTGACATCAACAGATGTGGTGGTAGATCCGGAGGAACACCTCGGTGCGACCCATACGGCATACACAAGACCCATCCCAGCTGCACCACTCTCAATGGCGACAACTTCGAACGCCGTCCATGCCAAGGTAGGTGATCTCGAAAGGGCACTTCAACAAGTGCAGGGAGGAGACTGCCAGTCTTACCAATTCCTGGACCTCTGCTACTTTCCAGAGGCAACTCTCCCACCGAACTTCCAAGTCCCGGATTTCGAGAAATATGATGGTAAAGGCTGCCCTATCTCACGCAGATTCAGGCTGACGAGAAGTTATTAATCCGGCTCTTCTAGAAAAGTCTGACCGGCTCAGCACTGAAGTGGTTCACATCCCTAGACATGGCACGGATCAAGACTTGGAACGACCTCAGCCAAGCGTTCCTGGATCAGTACTCCTTCAATTTCGACTTAGTCCCTAAACGCGAGGACCTTGTCGCCATCAAGCAGAAGCCCCAAAAGCCATTTGGGGACAATGTCGGACATTGGCGCGCTTTTGCCTTACAAGTTCGAGATAGACCCTCGGATGAGGAATCTATCGAGATGATAATCCGTGGAGCACAACCAACTATCGGGGCTCTGCTTAGCATACAACCTATCACCACATTTGCATCGCTGATCCGAGATGGAGCTTGTGTGGAAAGCTCACTACGTAGTGGCAGTTTCCCCACACTTACCGCATTCGCCAAGCAGGCTACATCACCCACTTCTGCCCTGGGAGCAAGCAGCACTAGCAACAATCACAATGGTGTGAGCAGCAACCCCAACAAGAGGAAAGAGCCTCCCCAAAACGCCGTCGCATACATCAAATCCCCAGCAGTGCCTGTCAATATGGGACATCCAGCTCGGCAGTAGTTAGTTTGTGCACCCACGCGTAGAGCATCACACACTTCTCACTTCACCACCACCGTCGAGTTGATATACCTCGTCGTATCGGCAAGGTAAGGACCGTACCAAGGACAAGCACAACCACACCGCCCAATGCGCCATTTCACGCCGTTGGCCGAGCCTTTAAGTGTTGTCCTCCCTAAGGTACAGTCACTCTTGAAGTTTCTAGGGATTCACCCACCACCGCATCCATTGTTGGGGTGGTACAAAGCGGATCTATTCTACAATTTCCATCACACCACGGGGCATGCGATGAATAATTGCCTCTCGCTCCGGGACGCTATTCAGGACTTGATCAACCGCAAGGTCATCGTCATACACACCCAATAGGCGGAGTCTAAACCCACACAAGCACAAGCATCTGCATCCGTCCCTGGCCCCTCTAGCATTGTTAGCCAGTTTCTCCCCGAGCATGGCCATTTAGGTGCACCAGGGACCTCTGGAATCCACGCTATCTTTCCCGCCTGGTCCAACTTTACTGTGCTAGATCCCTCAGATTTGATCCATGATTCTTCTACTCCATTCCCACTATCCTTGTACCACTCCTTTCTCGAGGGTTCGATCTCCACGTTGAACGTGATCCAACTCACCACCGGACCAGAGTATCCAACAACCCCACCAGCACACTCACCTTCACCTGATACCCCAGTAACCCTACTAGCTCACTCACCCTCGCCAACCACCACACGGGCCCCAAAAGTATTGCCAGTTGTACTCCCCCTCTCAGGCCCTCCTGTTCCAGATGTCCAGCCGGCTATGGGTAGTTCTATTTTAAGCCCCACTCTCATTCCTCTCCTGCCATTCGACCCATCTTTTGGTGAGTCTTTGGCCATGCAAGCTCAATATTTGAGAGCTTTGGCCTCGAGGCTCGAGCTTTGTCCTCCTCTCTCGACCTTTGAAGTTCTGGTGCATACCACTATGGCATTGCAGACTCATCCCATTGCACCATCAGCCATACCAACACCTCAGCTTCACACGGCTCCAGCAATGGGGACGTTAGCTCTACCACCTGCACCATAGCTGCACTTGTTACATCATGCATCACAAGCACTTAAGGACCAACCCATTAGTTGTGAGAGAATACAGCACTTCTCGAGCCCATCACCCGGAGTCGTATCGGTACTGCAACTGTTGATCTCATGTTCAACATCACACACAGCACGGCATACTCACTGTCAACCTTAGCATCAGGTTCAGGTCTCAACACATAGGTCATCATCACACACTTCTCACATCACCACCACCGTCAAGCTGATGCATCACACCGCGTCTGCTCGGCAAAGACAGTAACCTAAGCAGAAACAAGGCCGCCACGCCGAAAGTGACTACAATCCACTAGGCAAGCCGTTGAGCATTGTTTTTCCTCAGGTTGTGTCACTTCTAAGACTCCCAGATCCACGTCCCCCACCAATTTCACTGCCTCTGTGGTATGATGCGAGCGTATATTGAGATTATCATCGAGCCCCTGGGCACTCGACTGATGATTGTCACACTCTGCGGGATGTCATTCAGACTTTAATTGACAACGGGACCATTGTCGTAGGCACGCATGGAGTAGTACCCACACATACATCTGCATCCTCACCAGCATCTAACTCCGCATGCACTACACCACACACCACTGTCGAGTCGACACATCGCGCGGTGTCAGCTCAACAAGGGCAGCAACAACGGCAAAAGCGACCTCGCCGTAAGGAAGGCGACTTCACCACCACTCAGTGAATCAATGAGCGACATCCTTCCTAAGGTTGCACCACTCCTGCAGCTACCGGAGATCCATCCACCACTGGACCCACTTCCCAAGTGGTATAAAGCGGATCTATTCTGCAATTTCCACCGCACTCGTGGACATTCGACAGGCGGCTGCTGTGCTCTCCGGAGTGTTGTCCAAGACTTGATCAACGATGGACACATTGTCATCAACCCATAAGAAGTAGCTCACATAGGCACCTGAACCCACGCCCACATATGCACGTGCACATCCTAGAATAGTTGACCCCACCTTGTTTGTGCCGGCAAGCTCCAAAGATGCTAGAACTTCAGGGGCCCATCCGTTCTCCCTCAATTCTTTTCGAGAGAACCCATCGGGCCTTGTCAGCCTTGTTCGTCATCCTACCTCTTCCTGGGTTCTGTCTGACAGCACTCGCGTGCACCACTCTCATTCTTTGTTTTGCCTAGCTAGAGTTTGCCGTGAACCCATCATAGCTGAAAGCTACTGTCTCAACCTCATCCTACCAGACTATCCACTTTGACTCCGAGCCTATCAATATTCTATTCTAAGTTAATCAGTTTGAGCCGGTTAACTTCATCCTTGAATTTGAACATGGCAGCTACCCACCTGTTCGTAGCGATCCTCCCAAGATGGTCGAGACTGTATGTCACCATTGGGAATATTAGAAAGAGATACCTCTCTAGGAGTACGGTAAGGGAATCGCACGCCCGTCGCTGCGGAGGAGAGGAGAAAGCGAGGAAGACTCAGTTTCGAATAGCTGCGACATTCTCGGCGCTTACTGCAATCGAGGTAGAATTCCCCTCTCGCCTTCACTCACTTTGCTAGTGCAGGGATTCACGGTCTAGGTCAGAGTCCAGACACAACAGGGCTACAGCAAGACACACCATCAAGCACAGCTGAACGAGTAATCAGTGAGGACTACACTTTTGAGGAGAATGTCATGACGGTTTCAATTCTCGCCACAGCAGTTACAATTCCTTTACAGTGGTTCTCGCCTCAACCACAGTGATTTCAGCTTCAATGACAGCATTTCCAATCCCAACCACAGCATATACAGTTTCGACCATAGTAACCCCAGCTCCAATGGCAACAGTTTCAGCTCTGACCACAGTAGTCCCAGTTCCAACTGTCACATCAGGAACAACATCAGTCAATCATAACAGTTTCAGTTACAGCAACAATCCTCGTGGCAGCCCTAGCAGCCGAGTCAGTCCCCATTACAATCACATCCTTAGAAACAGCAATTTCGGCTTCATCTACAATGCCAGCCGCATCTTCTATCACAGTGCATGCTCAAATTCAGTTGTCGGCTGGGAGAACTAACCCTTGCATGAGCAATGACCAAGAGTCTACGTACCACACGGATCTCGCCTCTGATATGGACAAAAGGAGCGGTCGTGGAGACACAGATGCTCAAGACACAGAAGCTCTGTACCAAGAACAACTCATCGTGCTGGCAAAAGACATCAGGGAAGAAATAAGGCATTGGAAAAGCAAGATAGCAACGGTTGAAGCAGCCACTCCCTCATCATTGGAAACTCAGGTTCATTCCATTGGCATGGCTTTGGTGGACGACATGGAGCAATCATAGCCTGTCAACGCATGTTATCTCAAGAAGTACTACCAATGAGCGGAAGACGTGTATCCTCGCCTTGCAAAGTATCCTTTTGTGCATCACACATCATCCATTACTCCTTCATGCATGCATGTTTTTAAATAAATGGTGATCCAAGTGCATTCAATCCATAGCATTTGTCTTTTTATTGTCATGCGCATCAGTAACTTAAGCACATCGATAATTGCATCCATCTAGGCATAAAGCATCAGCATCACATCCCGATGACGAGAATCGGAATAGCTAGCCTGCTTGAGAAGGGCCTAGATCTCTTCTGTTGTCACTACCTAGACGTCTTAGCAAGCGAGGGAGCCACCACCCAAACGTGGTTAGACGAAACGTCCAAACTCCCATAGGGACTTACACCTCCAGAGGGAGATAAAATGTATGGAGCGAGCGTGAGTGTGAGCCAAAATAAATATATATATATATAATAAAAATATCCACAAGGGCATAAAAGAAATAAAAAGACAGAAGTCAAAGTCAGAAGCTAGCCCTAACAGAGAGAGGCAAGGAGGCCAACTCTATCCCTACCACTTACCTTGGGGAGGAGTCGAAGCAAACATCCGAAAGATCCAAGCATCCTAAGGGACTAGCCACCCCTTGCATAAAATCCAAGCAGCCCAAGGAACTAGCCACCCCTTGCATAAAATCCCAGCAGTCCCCTCCAAATCCGGATGTCCATTACCCTCAAGCAAGGGTTAGAGCGAGTCTACAAGCCTAAGAGGGAGAAAAGAAATAAGTCAAAAGCCAAAAAAGTAGGTTTAAGTCCCCAAGAGTTTGACACAGAGCCTAACCTACTAAATAGTCCATCCCAGAGAGCCACCAACAGCCTAGAAGTCTGGGTAGTGTTTGGTGAACCGAGGTCTTCTTCTCTTCTCATAGTAGGCATGATTAGCATTCCAAATTCATTCTGAGGGATGACACAACACAACACCATCATTCTTGCATGATCACTTGTCCACTTTGCAAGGTCCCGCTAGGTCCAAAACTAGGTGCATGTCAGCTACTCTTCAGCCAAAGACCTAGCAGAAGATATCGTACACCAGGGGCATGTTAGCTACCCTCGTGGTGATAGCCTTCCCTGCCAACCAGGGGTATGTCAGCTATCCTGTTGGTTGACACTTCTTCGGACAATATCTTCGTCTAGAACATGTCATCTCCTCCATAGCTTGAGCGTAGAAACAAGGACAACAATAGTCATGAGCCTCTAAGATCATAGCAGAGTCAGAATATCCGTAGTCCCTAATCGATAGGCGAGAGCACAGTCAACAGTCCAATGCCAAAGTCAAGCTCTCCAAAAGTCAGCCAGTGACACTATAGTGAACCCGAGGTGATGTCAGAAACCATCCAACAAGTCCATCTTCTTCGAGGAGGAAACAATGCCCTTGTGAAGCCCTTATTCAACCTAATGCCTCATATCAATACAGAACCCGAGCAACAGTTCATCCAGATCAGCCATCATCCAGTGAACAGGGCAGAGCAGTTGCACAGCGAGCAAGCAAGGCAATCATGATTCAGAATGCGCCCACCAGCAAGTATTTTCTAGTAGACAGCAGTTGGCGAGACCAACTATCCAGGCTTTAGCTTGCTGTATTCCTTCCTTTTAGAAACATCATTATCCCCCCAATGCCAGGGGCATGTCAGCTACCTTTCGATATTATCCTCTTGTTACCAGGGGAAGGGCATGTCAGCTGCCTTTTGGTAAGGCGCGTGAAACTGCTGCAACACATTCTCGACCGAGGGCATGTCAGCCACTTCAATGGTTGAAAATCCCATAATCCACCCAAAAGCATGCCAGTTACCTCGTATGTGGATGCACCGAGCCGAAACTTTTGCCACATACATGTCCAAGCTTTTACTGTCAAATCAGAGGGTGTAACCACTATCTTTCAAAAGAGGATGAGCAAGGTACAAAGCGATCAAATACAGAAATCATGCCTCTCTTCGAACGTTCCTGCAAGTAAACCATCCATCAAACAGCACAGCAACAGGTACATAATTCCAAAGGGTGAAAATGAGAAAACCTAGTCGATCTGTAGGGCCGCTCTGAGCCATACTCCATTTCCCAAAGCCAGAGGCCCCTGACTTTCATGCTCTACCATTTGGTTCATTGCACGTTGAAACAGCCTAATCATCAAAGTCCTTTTGCCAACTTATTCAGATGCTTGTGATTGAAGTGGAAATCGCTGTCGCAATAATGAGCGCTTTATCAGTCCAAACCGCTGTCGTTTTCTGCCTGTCGACTTGGCGTTGGGGGCTGCCCAGCTAACAGTCGAGAATTTCGTTTTGGTGCCTAGACCTGGACAAATGAAGCTAGCATTGACTTCCGTACCAAGTAGGGTACAATCCTATGACCTCCCATTTCAATCTTCCTCCACTTGGACGAGGCCGTTTCGGCTTTCCGCTTTAGGCGTACGGAATCCAATCTGTCCATGTTGGACTTGCTCCATAATGGACAAGTTCCACTAATCTCCAGCTTTGTCTAGGCCTCGGGCGAGGTCTAGATTGTCCCATCCCAGATTCGCTCCGAGCGGACGAATCTCAGTGTCAACCTTGTCGAACTTGCTCCATAATGAACAAGTCCCACATATTATAGCTTTGTCTAGGCCTCGGGTGAGGTTTAGATTGTCCCATCCTAGATTCGCTCTGGGCGGACAAATCTCGGTGTCATCTTGTCGAACTTGCTCCATAATGAACAAGTCCCACATATTCTAGCTTTGTCTAGGCCTCGGGCGAGGTCTAGATTGACCCATCCCAGATTCGCTCCGGGCGGATGAATCTCAGTGTCATCCTTGTCAGACATGCTCCATAATGAACAAGTCCTACATATTCTAGCTTTGTCTAGGCCTCCAGCGAGGTCTAGATTGTCCCATCCCAGATTCGCTCCGGCCGGACGAATCTCGGTGCTATCCTTATTGGACTTGCCCCATAATGGACAAGTTCCACCCATTTCCAGCTTTGTCTAGGCCTCAGGCGAGGTCTAGATTGTCCCATCCCAGATTCGCTCTGGGCGGACGAATCTCGGTGTCATCCTTGTCAGACTTGCTCCATAATGAACAAGTCCCACATATTCTAGCTTTTTCTAGGCCTTTGGCGAGGTTTAGATTGTCCCATCCCAGATTCACTCTGGGCTGACGAATCTCGATGCTATCCTTGTTGGACTTGCCCCATAATGGACAAGTTCCACCCATTTCCAGCTTTGTCTAGGCCTCAGGCAAGGTCTAGATTGTCCCACCCCAGATTCGCTCCGGACGGACAAATCTCGGTGCCATCCTTGTCGGACTTGCTCCATAATGAACAAGTCCCACATATTTTCAGCTTTGTCTAGGCCTCGGGCGAGGTCTAGATTGTCCCATCCAAGATTCGCTTTGGACGGACAAATCTCGGTACCATCTTTGGTGGACTTGCCCCATAGCAGACAAATCCCATTCCTACTTTTCTTTTGGGACTCGAGCGAGGTCAAGGTGACCCTCATTTAGATTCGCTGCAGGCGGATGGATCTCAGGGTCACCCGTTCATTAGATTCCCCACTTACTCTGTTTGGCCCTTTTCTCGGGCTGATAACCCGAACTATCCGGTCGGTAGGTCCGTCAACTTACCATGCCCGATCTTTCAGCATGTAGGTTTGATAGTCTTATCCAATGCCCCGCTCTCGGGCTGATACCCCCAGACTATCCAGTTGACATTCGTCATCATTCTATCCCTCAGACGGCAAGTCCGGCATCTTGTCATGCATCTTCCTGGGCTGGATGTTCTGTCATTCGCCAGGTTTGCCTTGGCTGATGAGTTCGACAGACCTACCCGGGCACTCTTTGGCACGAGTCGGGAAATCCCTCACGCTCTCCTTCGAGGGCTGAGCTACCCACTCGTTTTCAGCCTCACCCTCATGCATTACCCAGCATCAGGGTCATCCTTTGCATTTGCATCCTGTATGGGCCTCGAGACATGACTTTTCGGTGTATCCACCGAATAAGTGACTCACGGCCTCATAGCAAATATCACCCTCCCGTGAACTCAAATGGGGTGTCTTGTCAACCCTGAGCATCGGTCTCGGTTCCATCCGTCCCTTGAACTCGCTCAGGGAGGGGCATCTATAGACACAACAATTTTGAGGTCATTTGGCAGTAGGCTCCTCTAGATGATACTTTGGTCGCAACTACCAAAACCCTAGCCCACACAAATCCAATCGGGCTCACACTAGCCCACCTGACCCAATTAAACTAAAAATCCAATAAAACCCTAGAACCCACTTAATCCAATTAACATCCACCTAAAAATTCAAATAAAACCCAATCAAACCCACTTAAAATCCAATAAAAACCCTAATTAATCAAATTTGAAACCCTAATTAATCAAATTCAAAACCCTAATCAAGTGAAAAGAAATTAAATAAATTTAAAATCCATTAAATAAGACAAAAACCCTAATTCAAGCATAATTCAAATTAAATCACTTTAAAATCCAAATAAATAAGTAAAAACCAAAATTAAAGTTAAAATCCATTTAAAATCCTAATTAATAAAAATCCAAAACCCTAATTAATCCAAAAACCCTAAATAAACACAAAAACCCTAAATAAACATAAAAATCCTAATTAATAAATCCAAAAATCCCTAAATAAACCTTAATTAAAACTCAAAACCCTAATTTCAAATCAATTAAATAAAACCCTAAATCCAAAATCAATAATCACATTTATCTCACAAAATTCTAATTAAAAAACTTAAAATTAAAACTCTAAAATCCCTAAAAATTCCAAACCACAAATAAAATAAGAAAACCCAAAACAATTAAAACCGTGATTTAAAACCAACTAATTAAACTTTAATCACAAACTTAATTAAACTCATAAAACATAAATAAAAAGTCTAAAATAAAATTCAAAACCCTAATTTGAAATTGAAAACAAAAACCCTAAAAAATTCATGAAGAAAATCAAACCTAAACCAATTAAAACCTTAGTTAAACCTTAAATCACAAAATTAAGAGATTAAATTAAACCCATGAAACCCCATTAAAATCGTAAAATTAAAGCCCTAAAAAGTCCAACAAATTCCAAAATAAAATCAAAACAAAAATCCAAATAAAAAGCCCAAAACCCAAGCCCAATAAGCCCAACACTATTTCATTTAAGAATTCAATTCAAAAATTTACAAAATCAAAAAATAATTTCGGTGACCCTATTTTTCTGGCGAAAACTCCGACGAGCAATTTCGAGAGATCTGGAGCAAATCTCAGCCTCCGAGATACTTGGCCAACCACTTCCAGCTCACGCCCGATCCAACGGCACTGATGGGTCGAGGAGAGGAGGATCAACAACGAAGAACCACCTCGCCGGAGTATAAGTAGCATCGCCGTCGACAAAAAAAAGGGGACCTTTGGCCAAAACCAATTCCAAAGATTTTTCAGACCTCTTGCGAGCCTCCAAGCCCCCACACCAGCGACCCCTGAGCCTAGCCAGAGCCTCCCATCCGAGTTCCCCTCAGCCACTAGCCGTCGGTGGGCAGATCAGAGCAACCACCGGAGCCGTTGTTGTCGACAAGTCGCCGGAGTTCATGGGACAACCACCCAGGTATCTCCTGCCCTTCCTTTTCATTTGTGCATGCCCCATAGAGTCCCCTAGGGCCTCCAGGAAGCGCCGCGAGGGAGCTAGGCTCCCTGCACGTCTCCAACCACCTACTCCGGCGATGGGTTTACCATCGCCAGCGACCCCCCGAGCCCAACTACGGGACAGCCACTCAGGCCCCTCCTCTTCTCCTCTCCTCCTCCTCTGTCCCCCCTTCTCGAAAGCAGCCTCCGCAGCCCATGCCGACGCCACCACCACTGCCACTACAGTCGCCGCCGCACGCCGTTGAGATGCCCTACGCCGCTTTGACGCCTCCCGCTCCAGGCTAAGGCCTCCGGAGGACTCCCCGCCACGTGTCGAAGCCTCTCGTGCCCCTCCATTGCCAGCCCGACGCCCCGCAATGCCCCAACCATCGCTGCCGAGCTTCTCGCCAAAGCTCGAGGTGGGGGGAACGTTCCAGACCTCCCCATGCCTCACCGATGATCCCCGGAGCTCCACCGTGCCGCCGTGATACTCCTTTAGCCTTCCCGCACCTTTTCAGCCCTTGGAGATCCCCGGGAAGGTCACCGGAGAGGGTCACCGGCAGTAGAGCGTCGGCGACCTCTGGTGATCTTCAAATGGGCCTTTTATGGCCCATTCATGTTAGTTTTTGATTATTACGTTTGGATCCTCTGTTTATTACATTTAAGTCCTGAAAATTTACATTTAGCCCCTGAATGTCTTTAAAACAAGTTTTCTCTGTGAATTTTACATTTTGAACCCTAAATATGTTTAAATTTGCACTGATAATCATTAAAATGGGTTTTTATCACATTTAAGTCTTGCTAATTTGCATTTAGGCCCCTGAAGTTTTCTGAAATGTTTTTTCTTTGGGAAATTTGCAATCTGAGCCCTGAATTGTTCAAAAATTACACTGTTCTTCATGAAAATTGAATTTTCCTTACAGTTTGGTCCTGAAAATTTGCATTTAACCCCCGGAACTTTAAAAAATGAGTTTCCCTTGTACATTTTGCATTTTAGACCTCAAGAAACTTCATAATTGCATTAACCAACATAAAAGCCTCATTTTTGTCATAATCAGACCCTGGAATTTTGCAGAAAAGTCCCTGGATTCACATTAGAGTACTTTTGAACATGAAATTTACATTTTGACCCTTAACTTATTTCTAAATCTATCATTTAAGGTTTTTAAATGTTTTTTGTCATATTTTGGGTCATTTTTCACTCATATTTTTCATTTGATCATAGAATCTATTTAAGCATCATGTTTTCATCGAGATTTGATCTTTAGCTTCACATTTTGGCCACATTTGCACCGATATGTAAATTTTGCACTTTAGACCCTAACTTTTCAGGAAATTATCCAAGTGCAATTTTTGCATCCTTGTGCCACATTGACATTGGACCCATCATTTGCATATTGGAATAAGGGTCATGAATCGGTTTTTCATCCAGTTTCTCGCTCTTTTAGCGAATTTTGCGTTTTAGTCCCTATGTTTGTCATTTATTACGTTTACATCCTTTTAGTGAATTTTCTTCACCATGTTTCTTGCAAGTGACATTATCTAGACATTTAGCATACATTTTGACATAACTTAGGCCATGCATCACTCCCATGCAAGCACTGGCCAAGGAAAATGACCAAATTGCCCCTATGCCCCAATTCATGAGCATGCATCTCGAACTTTGCATTTAGTCTTGCATAGCCCATGTCTTAGCTATTCTTTAGAGTTTTTATACATTTAGGCACTTATCCATGCATATCATATCCGTTTTCCTCACGTTTGCATCCCTATTTGGCAAGCCGGAATCCTATGCCTTTCCTTCATGGATTTCTTTTTTTCGCTTTGTCCTTAGGGTCTCTTATCTATTATCCGATTTGATTGGCTTTAATCCTACATTTCAGATTTTTGATTTGATTTGGATTTCATCGCCCGAAGGGCGTCCATTAACAGGCCTAAGGGCCGACATTGTCCCCACTACGGATTATTTTCCCTTTTTCGATTTTCATGACTTTTTACATGATTCCGATTCACTCTGTCTTCAAAGTTTCTTATCCGATATATGATCTGATGGGTATTGCTCCTAAATTTCATATTGTTGATTTGATTTGGATTTCATCACCCAAGGGCGTACATTAATAGGCTTGAGGGCCGACATTTGTCCCTACCACGGATTATTTTTCCCTTTTTGATTTTCACGACTTTTTTCATGATTCCAAGGACTCGGGTTGACTTGGCTTGTCATCTTTTTGATATCATTATGTTTTTCAAAAGCGTTCTTTAACAAAACCTCGTCATTTCATGTGATTTCTTGCAATTTTGTCAATTCATGTGGATTTCTTCGTAGTTTTCTCACACTGTCTTGCACATCCATCCAGTCTTGTCATGCCATACATATTAGCATGAATAGAGCCTGATCCAGGTTTAGCAAACATTCATCAAGCCTTTAGCAAGCAATTGGACTAGAAAGATCAAGTTTCTCGGGCGTACGAGGGTGCCTAACACCTTCCTCATGCGTAATAGGAATCCTTACCCATCATCTGGTTAGTAGACATCCAACCTTCATATTTGCACTTCTAGCATTCATCTTTTTGCGGTTTTCCTCGTCTTTCCCTTAAAAGACTAGGTGGCGACTCCGTTTATTTTTCTTTTTCATTCCTTGCGCCTTCACCATCTTGGCATGGCTGTGATCTCCTTCCCACTGGCGCGACCCCGCGCCGGGTCCTCCTCGGGTCGGCATGGTCACAAGATGAAAAGTGGAATAAGTACTAGAATAAGTGTTGGAATAAGTGGAAAACATGTAGATTAATAATAATCAACTTGATTATTAAAAAATATATATACATCATATTATATTTGTATTATTTTTAAAAAAATAAACACACCATATATTTACATGTATCAGAATAACTTAATGGAATAACTTTATTCCACCCTTCATGCGAAATAGCTATTCTAGAATAAGTAAATCAGAATAGGAATTACTATTCCACTTCTGTTTCACTTTTTAACTTACCAAACGGAATAAGTATTCCTATTCTACCTTTATTCCTGGTTTTATCTAGGATCCAAATTAGGGCAAGGAATAAAGAAAAAGAAAAAATCTAAGGTATCTACATTAACCTACTTAACTAACAAATTCAAAGTTTTCTAGTGTCTCAATCCTCCAATGTATCCTTTGTTAAGAACCATCATCTTGTTATCATAAAGACTCTATCCTATTTTTCACATTATCTTTTTAAAAATTTGCTCATATGTACCTTGTGTTTGTGATGTAGACCTTAGTATGGGTTTTCAAGTCCAACCTTACCACCTTAGCAATTTTATTTCATTTACTGACGTCTTGCTTTCTTAGACTTTATTCTTAACCACCATTTTAGCGAGTTTTTGGTCAATGGATTCTAAACCAGACAGTTTTAGGTCACTAAATGTGAAAATACCCTTAAGGACTTAATCACTTGAGTAACTAAGGCCTCAAAGACAAGCCTTTTTTTTATTTTTCATTTTTTGAATCCTCTAATCACCTTTTTACGTGAATACCAATGCTTACTGAGGCACGATACCCAGTTACTCAGTGATTATTAGATGTTATATATCTGTTTTCTCCTATACATATATTTTTACGTGAATACCAATGCTTATTGAGGCACGATACATAGTTACTCAATTATTAGAAGGTTTTTTTTTAATTTGTATTACTAAGGTGTTCAAGCCTTCCTTTATTCTCCAGAGCTATGAACTAGAGTGACAGTATATGCTAATGTACATATAAGTTATAGATATTTCAGATGATGTTATTTTTCAAATTTTGTCTCTACTATTTTAATCATAGGGTCCTTAATTACTCAATCTTACCTTTGAACTTCAACACTAGGTTACTTATTCACTCCTAATTAATTAGACTAATGTGGATAGTTCCTTTTTTTTCATTTTTTTCATGAAAGAAAAGAAACAAATTAGGTCAAATAACCTAAAAAAAACTTTTTTTTTTAAAGGAGAAAATGAAAAGACACCTAACTACTAAAAAAAATGACAGAGAAGACTCCCCCCATAACTAAACTATGCATTGTCCTCAATGTATGTAATAAATGATATGATCAATAAAATGCAATTAAAATTAGAACAATGATACCTAATTCGAAATATAGTACTTACGTTGCTAAGAAAAGAAAAATTATGTATAGTTTATACATATTCACAATTGAGGTGCATGAAATTCCATAACCTCATCAATCTTTGGGGCATAATTTTAATTTGACCAAGAAAGCGGTTTGACTTTTGCAATTTCTTTTTCGGCCTGTTCAAGCCACCATTGGACTTCTCTCAATCGAGCTTCTTGAATTTTCCAAAGGAATGGAATTAAATCAAATAAACCCATGTAATTTAATTTAATATGAAATGATAACTCGAGTTCATAATTGACTAGAGCTGAATAATATGACTTGACACATAGCTCTAATGGTCCTATAGTAGATAGTAATGATGAGGACTCAGGTGGAGACATAAGAACGATAGGTTAAGGCTTTTTTTGTAATAGAATCTCTTGAAAAGGAAACCTCTGTAATGAATTGGTTTACCTGGCCAACTGGTTCATTAGTGGGTTCATGTACTTGGGCTTGGGTTGCTACTTCATGCATTATTTGGATAGTTCAGGATTGATCGGGGGTGTTCATATGTTGAGCAGGAAAGTTTCATTCCTCTCTCTCATTTACGACATTGATTAGTTAACCTTCCTACATTTCTAAATGAGCTATGGCTTAAGTATTCATTAAAACTTAATTGGTGGTCTGTATAATTACTTCCACTAGCTCTTTTAGGCCGTTTTCTAAACTTGTTGACCTTTTTCATCTTCTTGTTGAGAGTCTAGAGGAGGGAAATTTGAGTAGTATTGTGGGTCTGAATATGGATGAGGTACGTACAAAGTAATAAGATTGGACTTGATTGAAGCTAGGCCCTCCATCATATGATCTTTGTGTCCATGAGAAATCAGGTTGACTCCAACTTAAATTGTAATTTGAAGCATAAGGATCATTTGACTCATTCCATGATCTTTGGGCCACATAAGGGAATTATTCAGACCTATATCCAACTTGATTCATTGAATATTCCCTCAACATATGAATATCTATCTCTTAGGGTTCAAGATGAGTATTTTAATTCTTCAGCCATGTTTAAATTATTGAGTTCAAATTTGAAAGTGAAATTTCTAACCAAAATTAGTGTAACTGACTCACACAAATTGGAGATGATGAAACCCTAAAGAAGATGAGCAGATTCTAGAAGATAAGAAGTGAAATCCTGATTCTATAGATAGGAGAGATGAAGAAACGTAGTCTAGCACACAATTTAAAGAAGTCCTGGAAATAAGATTGACCTAAAAACAATTAGACAACTCCTAACTTCTAAGTTAACATTTGAGATACTCAAATCAAAATTCTCTAACCTAATTGGCCAGATCAGTGGAGGAAAGTAGGAGACTCCTTGTGCTTAAGCAACAGACCAAATTTAATAACCACTTGCTTTTTAAGGTGTAACCTTATGAACTACTTTTCTAGACACCAAGTAGGAAAAGAATTTTAAATTTGATTTACTCTTAAGCTCTCTTGTCCTATTGAACTCAAATCCTAAGGGCCAATGTATACTTGATTTTAATTGAGGTTTAGATCAATGCTTGATGCTTTCTTTTGTTATTTGTGAGCCAAGGAAGGGTGATGAAATCCCCACCTTATTTTGTGCTATAAGTTATGCCCTTAAGTACTTTGATATATAATATACAATTAAAAATGCACAATCAAGTTATTCCCTCCTACAAACTATGTACTTTAATATACAAGAAATTGAGATAAAAGCACGTACCTTACCTTTAGCAATCTCTAACAATAAAATTTAAATTTCAAAAATAGAAAATCTATATCTAGATACACAAGATATGATGCATATCTTAGAAAATAGGTTTCTATCTTATCATGAATTTTTGAATTTAAGTTCAAATTTAAATAACTATTTTTTAAAATTTTTAGATAAAGAAAAATCCAAAAACAAATATGAATCAGATAATAATTGGGATAATCTTGAAACATTTAGGAGAAATTATCAAAAAAATTGAGAAATAAAGAACTTACTTAGGCTTTTTTTCCCCTCCAATCCCTTTTTTATAAACTTCAAACCCAAATCAGAAAGTTTTCTTCTTTCAATCTTCTATTATAAATGAAAAAAAAAGAATAACTTGATAGATAAAATTAAAACTATGAATACATCTATTCTCCGGCAACGGCGCCAAAAACTTGATGTGTACGTTTTAATTACCGCAAGTGCATGACGTATTATGTAGTACGTATGAAAGTGCAGATGGATCCCACAGAGAATAGTGAATCCTAGATTTTAATTCTAATTGACAAATTATGATGGAAGATATGATGATGGAATTGGAATTCAGTGAAATAAAAGAAAACGTGATGATTTTGATACTTAAAATTATATGATAAAGTCTAGAATTTTGAATTCACTATGCAATTAACATGATGATTAACTAGTTCTGTAACGATTCCTAAGTCGTTACTACCAAATCTAGCTACAAATTTTCCATTTTATATTATCTTCTTATTCCAATTAAAATTATGCTAATTATATAACTAAATCAAAGTATAGAAACTAAACAATATAGGGGCACCAAAAAATAAATCTAATAAACAATATAAATAAACTAAACACTCACCAAAATTCTTGATGTGTAGTAGTATGATTCCTCCTATATCTACTAACAATCAACAACTACTATCCTACTGTGACCATGCCGGTGGAACCCAGCATAGCTCTCCTACTACCGGGTGTGTGGAAGCACTCAAGGAGTCCCGATACGGTCACGGTGAAGATGGTGAATCCAGAGAAGAAGACTGGTCTCGGAAACACCAAGGGAAGATGAGAAAGGATAAGGAAAGGAGTTGCCACCTAGTCTTTTAATGGAAAGACGAGGAAAACCAAATACACAAGAAATCCAAGAAGCAAACAAGATGATGAAAACATGTATGCTTCGTGCCTAATGGATATAATGCACAAATGAATGCTAGCTAGAGATAGGGTAAGGATTCTGGTTACGCATGGGGAAAGAGTTAGGCACCCCCATGCGCCCAAGGAACTCGGTCATTCTAGGTTTCCTACTTGCCAATGGTCTATGGGTGTGTGCTTGCCTATTCTGAATGCTCATGCTAAAAAATGACTAGAAAACATGCCAAATCAAAGAGAAGAAATGAAATAAAGGGAAAAGTTAATCCAAGGGACAAATGTAGGCATTGAGAATGTCGTTTTACTGTACGCCCTTGAGCGATGAGGAAAATCGTGAAAATCAAGAAATTCTCGGAAAGCGTCTCACGAATCAGCATAAATTCGAAGAAATCCGAGTAAATCAAATTAGAGAAAATAATTCTCTTTCGGCACAATGTCGGCTTTGTTAAGTCTTTTATTGTACGCCCTCGGGCGATGGAAAGCCAAATCAAGTCAAAAGACAGGGAAATCGGAAAAAATTCGGGAAACGATGAGAAAACCAAACTTAAAATGTGCTAGAAATGTGTACACAAAGAGAGGAAGAAGTCACAAGAAAACATGCATGAAAAAGTGCAACAAAATGTGCAAAATGCATGCAAGAGTGTGAAAATGAAAATTTCAAAGGCCATTGTGCAAAAACCCAATTTTTGAATGAAAACTGAATTTTTTGAAGCTAAATCATCACAAATACATGGAAAAACACATTTCATGTAATTTTGAAGAAATCTGGGGTCAAATGTGCAAATTTGTGCAGTTTTAGCCAAATTGAAGATTCCTAGTGGTTAAAATGCAATTATGCCATCAAAACATGCATTCAGAATAATTTCAAAAAAGTTTAGGGGCTAAAATGCAAATTAACTAGAGGAATATGCATGCAGAGTAAATTCAGAAAAGTTTACAGGCTAAAATGCAATTTAAACCACATCTGTGCAGATATTTGAATGCTCAGGGTTTACCTTGCAATTTTAAAAGAGAAATATGCATTCAGCAGGAATTTTCATGAAACTTAAGGGTTTTTGTCTAATTTTTAAGCCTGAAAAACATTATTAGGGAAGCTCAGGGGGCATATTGCAATATTTTTAGTTAAAACATTATTCAAACGATTTAAAGAAAAATGTGCAGGGACCTAATTGTAAGAGAAAGGACCTACTTGCAATAAAAAAGGACCTAAATGAAAGTTAACAAAAGTTACAGAGTTTTATTAAAAGAAAATTATTTTCCATTTTTAAAAGAGAAAAAAGAAACGGCGACCGCCGGAGACGGACTCCTACCGTCAACGACCGCCGGAGGGACACTCAGAGGCTATCCCATGGCCTGATCTAGGATCAGACCCCATGGGAAGCAAGAAGAGGAGGAGAAAACGAGATCCATCAATTTGGATCGAAAACTCAACGGCGGGAGTAGGCCTCTCACCTCTCTCGCTGTCGAGACACTCCGATGATGACACCGAAGAAGAAGGAGGCTACTGGAGGTCACGGCGTGACATCTCTGGGCTCCAGGAGGCACGGGAGAGCGACGAGGTTCATTCCCTTTCCATCAGGAGGCCAAATTGGTGGAAGATCGCACAATGTGGGTTCTGTAGACCGTCGTTGTCGTCTCCATTGACAAGCGAGGTTGCGGGAGTGATCCAAGGCTTGAATTACGATCCTGGAGTGTCAGGAACGTTGGTGGAGCATCGGAGATCGTTCCTTGGGGGGAGGAGCGATGTTGCAAGGCTAGAGGCTCACGTCTAGTCGCGGTGAATTGTCGTCTTCTCCGGCAATGATAGCTGTAGACACCCTGATTTTGAGGTAACCCAGAGATGAGTATCCGTATGTTGCTTTGGATGTGATCAACCCTTAAACCAGACCCCAAACCCATTAGCAAGCCACAGCCCAATGAAATCTGTGAGCTGGGTGGGCGCACCAAGGTGGCGCACCTAGGTGGTGCACCAACCGTTTCCAGACCGCGACTGTTGACCTTCCATCTTCCGACTGTTACCCTTGCAAACGAATGTGCTCGAGAATATTCGAGCCTCTTCGTCTGCGAGGCCCCCCATCTTCGATGAGTTACCCCTCTCATAGATCCCTATAAATAGAGGACCATTTGCAACCATGAGAGACACCCCAAAAACAACCCAACACACCCTTTGGCTGAGAGAAAGTCCCATTCTGCAGAAAATCTGCTACTAAGCATGAGTTCTTCCCTCTGTCCAACGACCCATACCTGTGTTCTGGAGCTTGTCCTTGCATCCTATAGCGCCCCGGGTCCTTCCAAAGCAACAAGGATCTTCTCTTTTCTTATATTTCAAGAGGGAAACATCGCAAGAGGTAGGCTTTCTACCACCTCCTTTTCCTT